>CP139508.1:268313959-268379767 GCA_021014915.2 Artemisia tridentata subsp. tridentata
AAAAACATTTTGAAAACTTATGATACAAAGATGTGCGCATACTTCTTCATACATATTTTGAATGACACATCAAAATTAATACCCTAAAATTTAAGTCCATGCCATCTAATTATAAGAAACACTTGAAGTTGTAATTTAGCTTAAGTGAGACCTTGACTAGATTACAATGACAAGGTAAATTTCCGTTAATGCATGAGACCATATATGGAGAATTTGCAGTTTCTAAATTAGACGACTTAATTAAGTTGTTAGTGAGACCTAGAAATTTAAGGCATGAGATGGGATGAAACATGCTTACTGTTGGGAATTAAATATTCAAGATGTCTAATATCGGGTTCTATTCAAAGAAATATTCTAAGTGTAATTCTGCTGCTAGTGCATTATGGTTCCTGCTGTTAATGTTGTTCCTACTGCTAGAACATTTGATCCTGCTGCTAGTGATAAATGATTCTGCTGCTAGGCTTAGCATTCTGCTGCTGTTGATCCTGCTGCTAATGATACTTGTTCCTGCTGCTAGCGATAACTCATTGCTGCTGATAGTGAACATTCTGCTGCTGAGTGGATAAGATTGAAAAGATATTTATTGTATTTTGGTCAACAATATACGGTAGATAATATCTTACCCCATGTGCTTAGTTAACAAGTTGTGTACATAGATACATGTTGTATCTTATGTACTGACACTCAAAAGGATAAGTTAACAAAGTAAGTCGGCTAAGACTTTAAGCAATATGTAAAGATCTCTTGGACTATAAAAGAGATCTTAGACTTGTGTTTCTAAAAAAATTGTCAAGTGTTAGTCCATGCAGATGTTATTGTAAGAACATATAACTGTTAGATAAGAACAAACACAAAAACATCACAAGTTAGAAAAACTTAAGATTCAAGGTTGTAACCCTAGTGATATTTCAAGATCACTCGTATTATTATCTTTAATAATATTGAATCGTTTGGTGATAATCTTTATGTGTTCATTGCTAACTAACAAACATAACAATTCCATTTCCATAACATACACAACCTTCTAAAGTTTGGTTGAGTGAATTCCGCGCACTTAATCATATTTACACAACATATCATACACACAAAGTCACAAGGTTTAACCACCTTAATCGTGTGTCCAGGATCCTAGCAAGTGGTATCAGAGCTCAGGCTGATATTGTTGTTTTTAGAAGAAACAAGAAATGGATGTACAAGATGTTCAAACAAATGTTGCTGCAAAGTTGCCCATGATCAAACCCAATGAGTTTGAGTTATGGAGGATGAGAGTTGAGCAATATTTTATGGTTCAATATTATGCTCTTTGGGACATAATTCAGTATGGTGATTCCTTCACTTTAGGCTATTCAGATGTTCTTGTTGAAGGGAAAACAGTTAGAAAAAGAAATACTGGACCAGTTTCCAATGATGAAAAGATACAAAAGAGAAATGATCAGAAAGCAAGAAACTTGTTGCTTATGACCATTCCTAGTGAGCAGATGCTATCTTTTAGCAAATATCTTGATGCAAAAACTCTTTTTGAAGAGATTTGTGCATGGTTTGGTGGTAATGAAACTACCAAAAAGACACAAAAGACATTACTAAAGCAACAATTTGAAAACTTTACTGCTTTTAGTAATGAGTCTCTTGATAAGCTATTTTCAAGACTACACAAGCTTGTCAGTCAGTTAGCTGTGTTGGGTGTTGAGACAAAGAAGGAAGATCTCAACATGAAGTTCTTGAAAAGTCTACCTGATGACTTCCATACTCATGTTATTGTCTGGATGAACAAACCAGAAATTGAAACAATGAAGCTTAATGATTTGTTCAACAACTTTAAAATTGTTGAACAAAGTCTAAAGAGAGGTGGAAATTATGGTACTAGTTCTGGGAATGTTGCACTCTTATCAGTTCCTAGTGTTAGTCATTCAGAGGAGGTAGATGAAGTTGAAAGTGTTTCTAATGCTACTTATGGTGGTCCTTCTGCTAGTTTACAAAAGGATGTTACTGGACTTGGAGATCCAACATTTTATGCCTTTATAACCAGTCAAACTAGTGGTTCTCCTCTAAATCATGAAGACCTTGAGCAGGTAGATGGTGATGATTTGGAAGAGATGGATATTAAGTGGCAAGTTGCTTTACTTAGCATGAGGGCTAAGAAGTTTTGGCAGAAAACTGGAAAGCAAATTACCATAAATGGTAATGATACTGCTGGGTTCGATAAGAAGAAAGTAGAATGTTTTAACTGTCATAGGTTGGGAAACTTTGCTAAAGAATGTAGAAGCCCAAGGAAGCAGGATAATAGGAACACTTGGTATAATCAAGAGAGGAATAAGGAAGTACTGGTGGAAGAGCCAAAGGCTATGCTGGCTATTGATGGTATTGGATATGATTGGAGCTCTATGGCTACTGAAGAGGATGCACCACCAAATTCTGCTCTTGTTGTCAATGAATTTGCTCTAATGGCCTCTTATGATTCAAAGGTAGATACCATTCCTACTTGTACTAATTCATGTCCTAATCTTAGCAATTATGAAGACATTAAAAAGAGATTTGATGCTTTTAGAGAAGAGTTAATTGATGCCCTTCATAATTTAGCTAATCATAAGAGGTGTGTAGGAGTTTTAGAAAAACAAATCCAACATTTTAAAAGGAATGAATCTACGTTTACTGATGACTTAAATGCTTTAAAAAGAGGAATAGCATTTAGAGATGAATTACTTAATGATCAAAGTAGACGTTTATCTGAAGTCAAAAATGAAAAAGAAAATGTTAAGGTTACTATAGATACTTTAGCACATGCCTCAGAAGGAATGAATAAAATTTGGGAAGCTCAAGTAATTGATAAAGCTAATTCAGGTGTAGGTTACAAAACTGTCCCTCCACCATATAGAGGTGTTCCTTCACCTCCAGGTGTTGACCTAGCACATACAGGTTTAGCTGAGTTTCAAGAACCAATCATGGAATATGGTTCTAAGGCTAGTAAGAGCCTTAAGGTAGAAAAGATAAGTAAAAGTTTAGATAAAACTTTACTTTATCAGGACAAGGTGTCCTTTGCTAAGAAAGGAGAAACTATAGTTGTTGAAGATTGTACAACTGATAGTGATGATGATGAAGAAGAACAGGTTATGTCTAAACCTGTTTTGGTTAAGAAAGTAGGAACAAGTGTTCCTAAGGTAGTCAAACACAATACTGATAGGCCTAAATCAAGCATTAAGCATGTTAGGCAACCAGTTAGATATTGTGAACAATATAGAACCACTAACAAGCCCAGAGGTAACCAAAGAAATTGGAACAACCTCAAGTCTAACCAATTAGGTGATGACTTTGCTTTTTATAATAAAGCTTGTTACACATGTGGTAGTTTTGACCATCTTGCAGCTTTCTGTAACCAATGGGTATCTGGGTATGAAAACCATAGAGTGAACCACAAAAGGCAAACACCTAAATCTCACTTTCACTCTAGTTCTAAGAGATCAAACCCCAGAGTAGTCAAAAACAAGTCTGGCTCAATCTCAGATCTTGCTGCTAGACTAATGGATCCTGCTGCTAAACAAGTTCATTCTGCTGCTCGACCATTTATGACTATTAACCCAAAATCAACAGCTAAGGGTGCAAAAACATTTTTCAAACATGCACCAACAACTGTTCTAAGGCCCATTCAAACAAAAGCAGTGGTCCAAAAACAAGTTTGGAAACCAAAGGGTAGAACTACAAAGTTAGCAGATTCTGCTGCTAAGCGTGTGGTTCATTCTGCTGCTAAGGGAAACAGGGCAAATGTTGTTAAGGCCTCAGCATGTTGGATTCTAAAATCCAATGTTGCATCAACTGTCCTTAAAAGATTGAATTATATTGATGCAAGAGGCAGATCCAAGTCAGTAATGGCTTGGATCCCCAAAAGAAACTAACACTCTTATTTATGTGCAGGAACATTCAATTGATAATCAAGAGGATCGAAGATACTCAGATAGTGGATGTTCAAGGCACATGATAGGCAACATGTCTTATCTCTTAGATTTTGAAGCTTTCAATGGAGGATATGTTACCTTTGGAGGGGGTGTTCGTGGCAAAATTTCTGGTAGAGGTACAATCAAAATCGGAAATTTAGATTTTGAAGATATGTAATATGTAAAAGAGCTAAATTATAATCTTTTTAGTGTCTCACAAATGTGTGACAAAAAGAATAATGTTCTTTTCTGTGAGACTGAATGTCTTGTACTTTCTCCTGATTTTAAGATGCCT
Organism: Artemisia tridentata subsp. tridentata; assembly: GCA_021014915.2. NCBI lineage: Eukaryota > Viridiplantae > Streptophyta > Magnoliopsida > Asterales > Asteraceae > Artemisia > Artemisia tridentata. The sequence goes on from CP139508.1 coordinate 268,318,181, forward strand.
GATGAAAGTCAAGTACTTCTTAGAATTCCTAGAAAGGGCAATATGTACAGTGTAGACATGAAGAATATTATTCCTAAAAAGAATTTAACTTGTCTTGTTGCAAAGGCCACATTGGATGAATCAATGAAATGGCATAGAAGGCTTGGTCATATTAACTTCAAAACCATAAATAAAATTGTTAAGAATGGTTTGGTAAGAGGTTTACCTCACAAAAGATTTGAAAATGATCAAGCATGCATTGCTTGTCTAAAAGGCAAACAACACAAAGCCACTTGTAAGCCCAAGATTTTTAACTCTATCAATCAGTCTTTGTTTATGCTTCATATGGACTTATTTGGACCTGTTTCAGTAATGAGCATAATGCATAAGAGATATTGTCTAGTTATTACTGATGACTATAGTCGATTTACATGGGTTTTCTTTTTAGCCACTAAGGATGAGACATCAAGCATCCTTAAGGACTTCATTACACAGATAGAAAACCAAGTAAGCAAGAAAGTAAAAGTCATTAGATGTGATAATGGGACAGAGTTTAAGAATAGAGTTATGGATGATTTCTGCAAAGAAAAAGGTATTAGGAGAGAATTTAGTGTTGCTAGAACACCACAACAGAATGGTGTAGCTGAAAGAAAGAATAGAACGCTAATTGAAGCTGCTAGAACAATGTTAGCTGATTCTAAGCTACCTATAAATTTTTGGGCAGAGGCAGTCAACACTGCTTGTTATGTTAAAAATAGAGTTTTAGTTGTGCAGCCTCACAATAAGACATCATATGAACTTTTTAATGGTAGAACTCCTGCAATAGGATTTCTTAGACCTTTTAGATGTCATGTGACAATTCTCAATACCTTAGACCATTTAGGAAAATTCGATGGTAAGGCAGATGAAGGTTTCTTTGTTGGTTATTCTCTTAATAGCAAAGCATTTAGAGTTTACAACACAAGAAAAGAAATAGTAGAAGAAAATCTACATGTGGAGTTTTTAGAAAACAAATCCAATGTAGAAGGTCAAGGACCAAAATGGCTATTTGATCTAGAGTATCTAACCAATTCAATGAATTATTTGCCTTTTGTTGCAGAAACTAATGATTTTGCAGGTTCTAATACAACAAATGAGGCAGCGTTAGAGAAAGATCAAAATGATGTGATAATGCTGATGTAGACTAAATAACGAGATAACACAAATCAAGCCTGTTGATTCACACGAATACCAGGATCGATTCTTCCAACAATCGTTGATTCAATTGAATACCGACTATTAGGATTCTTAGCAACAAAACTGCCAAAAATAGACTTTTCGTATTTTCATGAACTGATTAGCCACAAAGGCAATACACTTATTAAATAGAGAAACAAAGTCGAAATGGGCCCTAAAGAACAAACGGGCCGAAAGCTATTACAAAAAGAAAAGTCTAAAAAACCCGAAAAAACATAAAAATGTAAATAACTCATAAAATATAGTGTTTCAGGCCTCGAAAGTTCCGTAAACCGACAAAGTCGTTTACCACAACGTGCTCCTCGTTCCAAGCTTCGAATCGACTGGTCATAGGCCTGAAACGGAGCCCCGTAGCCCAAGTTATGCCCATTTTAGTGAAGCCCCTTTAGTCACGCGATCTTGGGCCTCCAGAAACATGATGGCCCGTTCCTCAATACTTGGGCCCGCATCAAATGCCAATATGGTCAAGTACAATTATGGAATCAACTTCAACAACTGATGAATCTTCTTCTAGTAAAGCTAAAGAAGGTGTTGAAGATGAAAGCAAAGAATATGGAACTCAGGAACAACAAAATGTTTATGCTGATGATTCTGCTGCTATGCTTACTGATTCTGTTGTTCGGCCAACTGATTCTGCTGCTGGCCCTTCAGAAACAAAAGAAGCAGAATTCTCAGATAATGAGGTGGATTACAACAATCTTCCATCAAATTATCAAGTTCCTTCTACTCCACAAACAAGAATTCACAAAGTCCATTCCCTAGAACATGTGATTGGAGATGTACAATCTGGTGTGAAGACAAGACATCAATTGATGACTTCAGACCAAAAAGGGATTCTTGATGCCCTTTATGCTTCAAAACAGCATGAGCTTTCAAACTCTTACTTGTTTGTATGTTTTCTCTCACAAGCTGAACCAAAGAACATTCTTATCGCCCTAGATGATTCAAGCTGGTTAGAGGCTATGCAAGAAGAGCTTCTTCAGTTCAAGATTCAGAAGGTATGGGTGCTAGTTGATTTACCTACAGGTGTGAAGGTAATTGGCACTAGATGGGTTTTTAAGAACAAAAGGGATGAAAGAGGAATAGTGATCAAGAACAAAGCTAGATTAGTAGCGCAAGGGTACACACAAGAAGAAGGAATAGACTATGACGAGGTTTATGCTCCAGTAGCAAGGATTGAGGAAATTAGGCTGTTTCTAGCTTATGCTTCATTTTTAGGCTTCACAGTCTACCAAATGGATGTCAAGAGTGCATTTTTATATGGTAAAATTGAAGAAGAGGTGTATGTTTCACAACCTCCAGGCTTCATTGACCCATTACATCCAAACAAAGTGTACAGAGTAGTGAAAGCTCTATATGGCCTTCATCAGGCACCAAGAGCTTGGTATGCAACACTAGCTTCCTACTTATTAGAAAATGGATTTCAAAGAGGAAAGATTGATCAGACACTTTTCATCAAACAGCACAAGAAGGATCTTCTGTTAGTGCAGGTGTATGTGGATGACATTATCTTTGGATCTACTAGGAAAGATATGTGTTTAGAATTTGAGAAACTTATGAAAGATAAGTTTCAGATGAGTTCTATGGGAGAACTTACATTCTTTTTAGGTTTGCAAGTTAAGCAATCATCTGAAGGCATATTTATTAGTCAAGACAAATATGTTGCAGAGATACTTAGAAAATTTCAATTTGCTGATTCAAAAATAGCAAGCACACCAATGGACGCTGAGAAGCACCTTCTGAAAGATGAAGATGGAGAGAGTGTAGATGTACACACTTACAGATCTATGATAGGCTCTTTGATGCACCTTACATCATCTAGACCTGATATCATGTTCCCTATTTGTGTTTGTGCACGATTTCAAGTTACTCCAAAGGTTTCTCATTTAACTGCAGTCAAGAGAATTTTTAGATATCTCAAAGGTCAACCAAGGTTGGGTATATGGTATTCTAGAGAATCTCCTTTTGACTTGGTAGCATTTTCGGATAGTGATTATGCTGGTGCTAGCTTGGACAGAAAGTCAACAACTGGAGGATGTCAATTCCTTGGGTGTAGACTTGTCTCATGGCAGTGTAAGAAGCAAACAAGTGTGGCAAATTCAACAACTGAAGCTGAATATATAGCTGCTGCAAGTTGCTCTAGTCAAGTTCTATGGCTTCAAAACCAACTCCTTGATTATGGGTACAATTTCTTAAACACTGTTATTCATATTGATAATAGTAGTACAATTTGTATTATTAAAAATCCAGTGCAACATTCTAAAATAAAACACATTAAAATTAGACATCACTTTATAAGAGACTGCAATGAGAAAAAGTTAATTCAAGTTCTTAAAATTGCTTCAGAACATAACTTTGCAGATCTGCTAACAAAAGCTTTTGATGTTTCAAGGTTTGAGTACTTGGTAGCAAGTATTGGAATGCTTAATCTTTAAATTTTCAATATGATGTGTTTTTGTAAATAAATTTTTGTTGTTACTACTGATTTATATGATACTGCTGTTATTACAAAAGTTTGTGCTTCTAGTACAAATTTTAAATTGTGTTATTCATACAGTTAGTCTTATGTTTATTCTAATGCAAGACAAGTACTTTGTACATTGTTCTTTTGGTTTTAGTCTAACAATTTCAGGTATGAATATGTGAACACAAAAGAAATTTCAAGTGAAATGGAAGCAACACAATGCTGATGTTGGCTGCTTACATTTTAGGTTTATGATGGACTGAGTTTGGGACTTTAAAGCTCCTTAAAACTACTTTCTTGAAATCTAGTTATGATATTTCACATTGAATTGATGACTTAGTTGATCAGATAGTAACTGATGCAACTCACTTTCTATCATTTTATACTTTTAAGTATAATGTGCAAGTCTGAGGACATCTGATAGAAAGAACAGCTAGTAAAAGTGAATCTAACACTTGTGTTAGAGGTAACAATTACTATGAGCTGGAAACCCTGTCAAGAAAGCCTTTTGAATAGGTTTATCTTTACACAGGCAGTTATTTATAACTGAAAAACATTGGTTCTCACACAACCAGAGGTTGCTTTAAACCGAAATGTTGATTAAGTGTCTGTTATACACTTGATCCCTTCAAAATGGTTGAAAGTAGTATGATTTTTCAATTCTAAAATCATGAACATACTGCTACGTCAAAAAGGTTTCTTAAAAGGATTTTCAGGATTCAGAAAAACCATCCATTGATGGATCATGAATCAAAATGTCCACTGATTCACCTCTCATAGGAGTTAACACACCTAGAAGTGATGAGGGCAGTAACTTAAACTCTTAAGGAATTGATGGCTTCATGTACAACATTGTCTGACAACAAGTTCTAAATGCTGGATCAGATGATAAGGAAAGATATATTTTGGTACATAGTGAGATCTTCCAAACAAGGGGAGGAAACAAAAGTTATTTGCTTCAGGGGAGGTAACAATCTCAGGGGAGGAAATAATAGCCCAGAAAAGGAAGATAATCCAATAAAAGGAAGGAGAAGACAAGAGCATACAAGATGATGAGGAGGTTGAAAATGACAAGAATAGAGCTTATTCTGGAGTATTATATATATTCAGAAGGGATGAAGCATTCCAAGGAGAAAGTTCTATCTAGGTCAAACGAAGAAAAGTTTCAATTTCACTTCAAAGACATGCTGGTTAGATGATTTCACTTGTTGAAACAAGCATCCAAGATACACAGCATCATTGCCTCTTATAATTCCTCCATCCAAGGAAATTGCACCATCTTTTAGTCCAAGATTTGAGCAATGTGTTTTGATATTGTTAAAGTCAAAGAAGAGCAAAGCAGATGAATTACTGAGAAGATATTCAATCTTGAAGAACAGAAGTGTTTGAAAGATCTTCAATCCATGATTTAATTCAGAAACATGTTGAAAGGATTCACATGTTTAGGGGAGGATTGTTGGGAATTAAATATTCAAGATGTCTAATATCGGGTTCTATTCAAAGAAATATTCTAAGTGTAATTCTGCTGCTAGTGCATTATGGTTCCTGCTGTTAATGTTGTTCCTGCTGCTAGAACATTTGATCCTGCTGCTAGTGATAAATGATTCTGCTGCTAGGCTTAGCATTCTGCTGCTGTTGATCCTGCTGCTAATGATACTTGTTCCTGCTGCTAGCGATAACTCATTGCTGCTGATAGTGAACATTCTGCTGCTGAGTGGATAAGATTGAAAAGATATTTATCGTATTTTGGTCAACAATATACGGTAGATAATATCTTACCCCATGTGCTTAGTTAACAAGTTGTGTACATAGATACATGTTGTATCTTATGTACTGACACTCAAAAGGATAAGTTAACAAAGTAAGTCGGCTAAGACTTTAAGCAATATGTAAAGATCTCTTGGACTATAAAAGAGATCTTAGACTTGTGTTTTTAAAAAAGTTGTCAAGTGTTAGTCCATGCATATGTTATTGTAAGAACATATAACTGTTAGATAAGAACAAACACAAAAACATCACAAGTTAGAAAAACTTAAGATTCAAGGTTGTAACCCTAGTGATATTTCAAGATCACTCGTATTATTATCTTTAATAATATTGAATCGTTTGGTGATAATCTTTATGTGTTCATTGCTAACTAACAAACATAACAATTCCATTTCCATAACATACACAACCTTCTAAAGTTTGGTTGAGTGAATTCCGCGCACTTAATCATATTTACACAACATATCATACACACAAAGTCACAAGGTTTAACCACCTTAATCGTGTGTCCAGGATCCTAGCACTTACTTTACAAATTTTATTTGGAAAATGTAAATCCCATAATGATCTAGGAGTCGGAAATTGTTTGCCGATTATTGTTCGACAGATTACCATAATTTTTACTTTCACTACTAGCAGATCAACTGATGTAGTGAAACTATGAAAATTTGGATCCTAGTTTTCAAGAAAATTTAATGGTTATATGAATATTTCCTTGGGTATTTTATTTTCTTAAAAAGATTGTATTATCGAAAATACTAAAATTGAATTTTGTAAATTCTTTTAATGTATTAACGCAACGTTAAACCGTAAACGTGGGATATTCTTTTAGTGGTAAATTGATCTACGCACGTAGGGGTTTTTAGCTAGAGTCAACTTTAATAAAAGAATAAACCTAGTCTCCTTTCTATGAGAGAAGAGTGAGACTTAATCATATTCCTTTTCATGAATGAGAAAGGTAAGATAAAAAAATTAGAATTGTCTAAATTCTAAGAAATAACTCATAGCAAACTTTAATAGTTAAGAAAATTGCACATTTTATGAGTTATTAAATTAGAAGCTAGACTAATTACCGTAAAATTGGTAAAAGGCAAACTAGCATGATTTATCTAGTTGTTGTGCTTTGACCACTTAAAGATGCTACATACCATTGTGGGGATGGTAGACATAAGGAAAAATTGCATGCCCAATTTTTAAGTTAATTGCATTGATGGATTGTCCATCATCTACATAGTAGAATACACTCTTTTTAGTACCTAAGTAATTGTTACGAATGGGTCTTCTCAAAGGTGTAGGAAAGTTAATAGCACACTATTTGCTTTGACTGGTTATGAAACACTTACAATGTTATCAAATCCAGTGGGAGCATTGTGTTGTAATTACTGAATAGTGAATTATTGTAATGATCTGTAATTCAGTGGGAGCTACAAGCTTTGTCATTTTGGTAGTAACCCAAATTATCTCTAGAATGTCTTGAGATAATTACTTTCCAATTGTAGACACTTGTAGTTTTAAGGATATTCATGTACGTTTCCTTACTAGACAAGGTGGTTCTATATCTACTAATTATGCTAATATCTATGACACAATCATATTGATCACATAAATAAACGAGTGACGTGTTGTTTATCTGATACATGATGTTGTTCCATGCACAAGTAGGAGAAATCTTATATTGTGTGCAAGGTACAACATATAGGAATATGATTTAAAGAATTGTCATGACCTCAAGGTAAGAAATTAATGTTCTAAATATGACTAATACACATCTAATTCAAGAAACACTTGTTGTTGAAATCTAGCTTAAGTGAGACCTTGACTAGATTGCAATGACAAGGTGAATTTCCATGATTACGTGAGACCGTACATGGAGAATTTACGGTTTATAAATTAGAGACCTATTAGAACAAGTGTCAATAATGATAATGAGACTACTTCAAACTAAATATTTATGTATTATTGAAATGACATAAATAAATGAAGTAATCTAATTCTACTTCAAATTTGAATATTTATGGAATGTCATAAATATATGAAGTAATAAATTAACTTAAAATTACTATTGAAACCAAATTGTGGTGTTCATGATTACTTTAGTTATACATGTTTATACTTTATTGTAAAGTTATAAATATGAAGTCTTTTAAATTGTTACAAGACTTATTATAATATAAAGTAAGACGTTAACTTGTTATGTATTCTTTATTAAGACATATATAAGAAGTCATTGAGTTGATCAATGATTTATAACGTATAGTGGGATTATAACAGTCTATGTCTTCTTGATTGAGACATGGACGATAAGTGACTTAGTTAAAAAGTACTTGTGTTATAAAACATGCAATTGGCTTGGAAAATCTATTTCACCATTAAGATTGACTTAGTTGGAAAATAGGTAAGCCAGAAGGAGTATGAGTTCATCTTACATATTGTTTGATTGTCTCACAATATTAGTTCTAATGAAATACCACAAGTTTGTAGTGTGTTCAGTTAGGAGAATCAAACTATATTGGTATTGTTTTATTAAAGATAACTATAACTTCTTTTCTTCCAAAAGTTATCAAGGTTAAAAAATTGAGTATGGTTTGTATATACTCAATAAGACTCCAACCTAGAAGATTAATAAGACACCATTTATTATGGAATGTGATGAATCACATTAAGTCTTAAAATTGAAGTTCTGAATTTGTTAAACTACTTATGAGTAAGTTATTAACAAACTCAATGTAAGGAACTGTCAATGTGTATTTGTAATGTCCCAAAAGAGAACAATATGGGGTTGCTCTACTTGCTAAGTATTTATAGATAGTCTATAAATTGCTAAAGGCAAGTGGGAGTTTTATCTTGAAAAGATAAAGTTACAAGATACATAATCTTCTAAAAATACACTAGTAAATGTCATGATGAGGATTAAACATGTTAATGTTAAATCTCAAGATGATGGAATTGTCATTTATAGATCCGAAGGGATATCTCAAATATTTGAATAATATGTTGAGGATCATGAGTTACAGGATTATGGTAAACCTGTAGATCATTAAGATGAATTGCAAATATTGAATTTGGCAAATTACTCATACTACGAATTTTTAGATGCGGTCCATGAAGATAACTAGTTTTGGAAAAACTTAGTTAATCTTGAACTCTATAGTTAGACTATAGAATGAAGATGAGTTTCTTCAAAGGGAATGAAAATCCTAGAGGTTTAAATCTTTGTGTAGAAGTCATATGGACCATTTTGTAAACATATTTAATGTATGTCTTATGACAAGATTATCAATCACACTTAAGCAATTAACTGTGATTGAATATTCTTTCTAGGCACATTAAATAAAGATTATGATTGTCATTCTTAGTTTCATTAAGATGAAATTGACAATGGAATATCAAAACTCTTTCTTGAGTAATTACTTGTGGGAGGACGATAAGTAATTAAAAGGAGAATTTGAATTCAAATAATCTTTAGAAGTATACAAAGTGCAATAATTCATGAATGGATTAATGCATGCATCTAGGAGATATACTTATGTTTAATTATTAAATCCAAGTTTTGATTTATAATTAAAATAGGATAATTCTATTATATTCCTGAAAGCTAGTGTGAGTGTTATATTTATTTTCTTATTTCATATATGTTGTATAACATATAGGAAGTAACATTCCATAAACAGTAAATGTTAAGTCTTAGTTTGGAATGAAACTTCACTTGAAATTTTAGAAAATAAATATACAACCTTGGAATATATGTTTATTGTTATAAACATAAGCGGTAAAATAATTGATTCTAATAAAATATGATATACTATTAGAAAGTCTAAATAGAAATATATCTTTGAAAAGATATAACATGAATGAAATCTGAGTTTGATAAAAGGATTTTTTTTCATGAAAATCATGTTATTTGTTGTATCATGCTTGGATACAAGATGATTTGACAACATTGATATTTAATTGAAAGTTATTAGATAACTAAGTGTAATGAATATGGTTGGATATAGAATTACATCCTCATCCTGGAATTGCTCCTAAATTCTAAGTATGAACCATATGGCAAATTGTTGCGTAATCGTTATAGCCGACAAATCTTGAAAGATTGGAAGGCATCAAACATTACACAATGGATATTAAAGTTTACGGAATTTTAAAGAGCATATTGTTATTTGCATACAATGATGCTAATGAAATTGAGATGACACTCAATACTAGTCATGGTAGGATTTCATCCGTGTTAATGGCCATGTGTACTAGTTATGCTTAAATAAGAGCATAGTTGTATTATACATTAAAGAATTAGAATACTTTAAACTATAAAAGGTTTGATAGTTTAATTGTCATAAATTCGTGGTTGAGGATGTCACGTATTTTATGAAATATTATGTGGCAATATCAAGATAGTTGAATGCACACATACAAGAACTTCACTAATTGAATTCTTGAAATAAGTATTCTCAAAATTCCGATAGATCAAAATTAGTGTATTTATGTCTTGTCAACAAGTATGATTGACATGACTTGAGGCATAATTCATTAACTAGAATTATCATGCATTGATCTATTTAGTATTTGGATAAGGGATGTTAAGCAATTATTATTTACAATGAATTAAAGTACTTGGTACGTTTGTTTTCATTAATAATAGATTGTATCCTATATTTGCATGTTTAAATCCGTGAATAACTTATGTTATTCTAAATTATCCGTTGTCACTTAATGATATGGGAATATTATTAAATCAAGACAAATCTGAGTATTGGTAGAATATACTTGAAAGTATATTGATGCGTTGACATGCCAATTTCACATGATATTCAATGAATTGAATATAGGACTTATCCCAACTTCATGAGTTTACTTTATGGATCTTGTCATCAAGTAAATCATGTATATATAGTTATCCTCAGATTTGAGATACCAGATAACTGTCATGGATGTAGTGCATTTTTGTGAAGCAATTTACCGCTATACGTAACTGGTAGCTATAAGGATTGTTTTCAGGAGTGTTGCAAAGTTCATGGGTTATACTCGTAGTCAAGAGAGAATTTGTTCCTTCAAATTTGTTTTGAAGTTTAATACTGTTGGGCCCCTCGTAGGGTTGACAAGATGTTTGTGCGGCCGCACCCAAGATCTATCTGGAATACGTTCAGTTGATTTGGTAATCTTGCTCAATCAGAAACAACGAGAAACAGAATGGTTAATAAAGAATGACTTAGATCCATATCTTTATTAACTTAGTATTAGAAACAAAATGATAAGTATGATGATGAATCATCGAATGGTTTTTCCAGGAGACCACAACCCGAGTTGTACTAGGGGCATTGGCGTGTTGCTAGACGCTAACCAATGTCATTACACTATTAATAGATGTCCAAGTGGGAGTTGTTAGTTTTATGGACAAATATTAAGTTGTGATTGTCTAGAATCGAACTCAGGACCACGGGATTGCACACATTACGTATGAAGAATTAATGTATAATAATTAATATATAAATCGTTATGTATTTAATTATTAGAACACAAAATAACGACTAACGGACGTTAAGTAATTAACGGGAATTGACTAACGACCGTTAGGGAATAAAGGAAGGACTATAGATGGAATTAGAGGATCAAGAAGGTTCCGGAATCCCTTGGGGATTACAAACCGATCGGCTATGGGCTTTAGAAACCCATTCCTTAGCCAACTTGTTCTCCAAAATATTCATCCTATAAATACAAGGCTAGGGTTATTCAATCTTCACTTTTTGTGCACTAGCTATAACCCTAAAACCTTTCCCTTCTTCTCTTGCTTTGTGGCCGATCGACATATACCCTCAAGGGGTCGATCCTTACTTGTTTTCTAAACAAAATGGTTTTGGTTTAATTGTGTTTACACTACTAGCATAATCTTTAATTCGGTTATAGTATGTGTGTACAAGATTGTGGTATAAACTCACTATAGTTTATATATCTTGGATTGAGATACAAAAAGGTAAGGGGTATCTCGTTAATCCGTTTGTTAAAGATTTGAAGAAGATTAAAGTTTGATTCTTGTTCTTGCTAGAATCAAAAGGTACGCGTTTCTTTATATTCAATTAATTAATTACATGTATTTAATTCTTACGCTTCCGCTATGTGCTTTGATGATGTTTATATTTATTTATATAATTGTTATGGTACTTAAATTCCAACATTTTCCAAACAAATAAAAAAATGCACATAGTTAATTAAATATATATTCATGACGGTTAGAAATTGGGCCATCTTTTAAACTTCATTGTTTTTTCATCTCTTGCAATGGAAAACGTTTTGACAAACGTAGACCATTGAGGATAAATTCCATCCGCTAAATAGTAACCTTTTTCGTATGTTTTTCCATTTATTACAAATGGAGCTGCCGGAGTAATATCGTCAATAAGGTCATCAAATAACTTTGAACTATATAGAACATTGAGGTTGTTATTTGCTCCTGCAACACCAAAATATGCATGTTAAATCCACAAATCATGTAATGCAACGACTTCAAGCATCAGATTCGGGTATTTATGATCACACCTTTTGAATTGCTCGTGTAATGCCTTTAGACATTTTATCCATTCCTAATGCATACAATTAATGTTCCCGAGCATTCTCAGGAGTCCATGTTTTTCTTCATGCAATGCATATATATATATATATATATATATATATATATATATATATATATATATATATATATATATATATATATATATATATATATATATATATATATGTTGGATGTTATTAAAATCGGGTGTTCTTAAATACTTCTCTAAGTATAAAGTATATATGCATTTAGTGAAGTTTTGTAAACAATCACGTGAACAATGTTCACCGATTTGCAAGTACTCGTCCAATGCATTAGGTGATGTGATGTATGCCAATTGGTGTATGACCGTCGTGCATTTCATGAGAGGAATTCAATACGTAAACGACCCATAGCATCCGGTCGTTGTTTAAAAAAAATAGAAGTAATCAGGAAGAGGTTCAACATTGTAATTGGTAATATCACTCACTATTTGTTTAAAAAGTTTAGAACTCATACGATACCTTCGCCTAAAATTCCTCTCCGGGTATTTAGGTGGAATGTTTTCGTCGCCAAAATAATCTTTCAAAAGCCGTTGTTCCGTAACCTCTCGTTCAACGTGGTATCGTTGTCCTTGTGTGAGGATCCGAACTCTCGGTTTCGTGATTACCCAAAGCTTGAAATTGTTCATAAGCTTGAAAATACCGCATATACTTATCCGGATTGTCTTGAAAGCAAAGATCGTAATTATCATAGTTATTGGGACCGATAGCGATTTTTCGAAGGTAATAAAGAGAAGTATTGTTGAGTTGTGTAGATAGAAGTATGTGTAAAAATTATAAGATTTAAGGTGTATTTATAAGATGTTTAAACGGTAATTCGAACCGATCTGAGCGGGCAAAAAGAGTTTTTTTTTTTTTTTTTTTTTTTTTTTTTTTTTACCCATAATCCAACCGTTGCATTTAAGCAAAATAAAAAAATAAAGCAAACATAAAAAAATAAAGATAACTCGGCTGGTGGCTATGGTGCCGAGGTCTATAACGCCGAGGGGGTGTTGTATGGCGCTATGGGTCCGCACTATAGGGTTAAAACGTGCCTTATGATATACGACACTGTGTGCTCTTAGGACCAATTGTTTCTCACAAGGACAAAAATAAAATTTGAAAATTTTGTTGGATAAAAATGGTGATTGTCGGTTGACCCATATAAGCATTTTACAGCAGTAAAAGCTAAATATAACGCTCGCATTAAATACAGGTGGGTATATATTAAATGAAAAAAAGATGCTTAATTTTCTTTAGTGACAGAATAAAGTAAAAATTCTCAACTTAGGCCATTTTTAATGTTATTTTAGGATGGTAATTGGCCGCCCATAACTTTCTTTATGAAGAATGATGATTTATCTTAAGAGTTAAGTACATTTTTGGTTCTTGTGCTTTACCGGGTATAACATTTTTAGTCCAATAGTTTCAAAAGTTCCGGATCCTGTCCTGAATCCAACGACCCGTAACACTTTTGGTCCAATTTTCATGACTCCGTTAAATTGACTATGTTTGACCGTTAGTTTTAGAGGTATTTATGTCATTTACATATTTTATTAAACATCTGTGCATACACAAACACTAACACAAATACGCATACACAAACTGCTACCACACCACACCATAACCATCACCATTAAACCTTCAAATACAAACACAAACACAACTGCTACGACCACTCCATAACCATCACCATCAAACCTTCAACTGCTACCACACCACACAAACACAAACACCCCGGCTACCACACTAAGAGATCTTTCTTCTTCTTTTTAAAACACGAACGTGAATGGTCTTCAAGATCTTTGATAGGTTTTGTGTGTTTATTGATGAAAATAATAGATGATGATTATAGGTTTTGGGTGTGTTCATAATGATTTGTTATGGGTTTTGTAGTTTGAGTTGGGTATGTTTATATTTGCAGATTTAGAATTTGATTTGTAGCAAAGGTTGAAGATGATTGGCTTGAGATAAAGAGTTATGTGTTTATGTTTGTGTGTTTGATATTGTGTTTTTTAAGTGTGTTTGATACATGTGTTTGATGTGTTTAGTTAACTTTAATTATAATAAAAGGTGAAGAAAAAATGAATTTAGTCATTTCATCAAAAAAGATGAGGGTATTTTAGTCATTTTATGTTTTTTTAACAAGTCAAACTAATAGTCAACAAAAAATGGACCAAACCCGTTACAGGTCGTCCAAATCAGGACAGGATCCGGGACTTTTGAAATTATTGGACTAAAAATGTTATACCCGGTAAACCACACTGACCGAAAATGTACTTAACTCTTTATCTTAATTTAAAAACTTGACAAAAGTAAAAGGAAGAACATTCTCCATAAATAAATAAAATAAATAAAAAACATAACCATCAAAGTAACAATGACCAGTTGAAAACAACGGACTCTTGTCCACTCCACTAAAATAGTGGGAAGAACACAACCAACAAGTCATCCAAAGATTTCTTGAACTTAAGACAACCCATATTACCAAAGTACGTGGGGATGACTTGTTGAACTTAAAGTACAGACTTGTATGGTATGAAAGCTGCTTAACTTCTTTTTGTAACATGCTAATGTGTTGTTTTTCAGGAAAAGATGCTATTTTCCTATCATGGGTTTCCTCTAAATTTGTATTCTTAACCCTTTAAGATTATCTTGATTCCTTAAACAACCCTTTTTTGTTTTGTTTTCTTGATTTCTTTCTTATAAGGGTGTTAGTTAAGTTAAGTGTTGTTCATATTACTTTCAATGAAATTGTCTCATTTTTAGAAGATGGTATTAGATTGAAATATATAGTCTAATGCTATGAGGACTTTAGTCATGTTGTTGGTTATTGGAACATTATCAGTTGTGTTTTCGCAATCCGATATGGTGAACATTGGAACCATTTTGACTTTGAAATCTATTAATGGGAGGGTGGCAAGTATTGCCATGAAGACTGCTGTTGATGATATCAATTCTGATCCTAGCATTTTGCCTGGAAAAAAATTGAATCTTACATTTCATGATGCAAACTTCAGTGGTTTCCTCAGCATTATTGGTGGTAATTTTGCTCCTTTATAACTTATTAAATCTTTTGAATTTTGTAATTAGGGCGGGGGTGTTTGGATTAGCTTATTTTTCTGGCTTACGGGCTTATTTGAATTTGGAAAAACGCATAAGTCCACTTTTTCCGGCTTATGAACTTATCAAGTTGAGCTTATGGACAAAAAATAATCCATAAGCTAAGTTAACTAGCTCATAAGCGGACAAAAAGTAACCAGTTCATGATGTTATATTAGAATTTCTAGGAGGTGTTTGAAGTGAAGTGATAGTTTAAATGATCGGTTTTTAGTGTGTGTCACTGTTACATACTTGTGGTTTTCTCCTTTTATAGTGGTGGGCTGGTGGAACAAAACCTGGTCACTAATGGATAGAGCAAAGTTATTATACCCATGTCCAAAAAGGGCTAGCGGCGCAGCTTGTTGCTCGTTTGCCTTCTGCCACTATGTAAATCCTATTTTAATATCAATAAAAAAAATATATAAAAATAATAATAAAAAAATTATAGATGATGCCCTTGTTGCACCCTTATTTTCTTGCTAATTTCGTAGATAACAAAAATTTTAGGAAAAGTACAGGTGATTATTGCTTTTTTTGAGCAGCAAAACCGCATCCAAACACTATTTGTAGCACACTTTTTGATTATGTTTAGTATATGACTACATGACGTTCTTACTTTCAGAAGGCTTGTTGAGACACGCCCCCATAAGCATTTCTATTAATTAAAAATGTGTATTTATGTAGTTCTTTATTTGTTTCATACTTGATCTTCTTCAGCATTGAAATACATGGAGGCTGATATAGTGGCTGTTATCGGTCCACAAAGTTCTGTGATGGCTCATGTACTTTCAAATCTTGCAAATGAACTCCATGTCCCGTTCTTATCATTCACAGCGTTAGACCCCTCACTGACACCTCTTCAATACCCATATTTCATTCAGACAGCCCCCAATGATCTTTATCAGATGACTGCCATTGCTGAAATTGTAAGTTATTTCGGTTATAGAGAAGTAACGGCAATATTCACTGATGATGATCAGTTTCGCAATACTATATACACATTAGGTGATCAACTTTCCGAGAGACGTTGTAAGCTGTCTTATAAAGCACCACTACCACCTGATGCCGCGTTATCTCCCCAAGATATTCATGATGCTTTAATCAATGTCAGGTCAATGGAGTCTCGAGTCATTGTTGTACACACTTACTCTAAAACTGGCCTCACGATTTTTGAGACTGCTAAGAGTCTTGACATGATGAAAAGAGGATATATATGGATTGCAACTACTTGGTTGTCGACTGTTTTGGATTCCAGTGGTATTTCTGCTAGTAATGTGTCGTTACTACAAGGTGTTCTTACACTTAGGCCCCACACCCCCGATTCACCTAAAAAACGAGATTTTGAAAGTAGGTGGAAGAATCTTAGCAATGGGTCAGTTGGGCTGAACCCTTATGGTTTATACGCCTATGATACAGTTTTGATGATTGCACATGCGATGGACAAGTTTTTTAATGTAGGTGGCAAAATTTCTTTCTCCAATGATTCTCGTTTAAGTGGTTTAAAGGGAACAAGAGGTTTGAATCTTGGAGCACTTAGCATTTTCGATGGAGGAAAACAGTTGCTTGCTAATTTGTTGAAGACAAATATGACGGGTGTAACGGGTCCACTTTGGTTTAATCGTGACCAGTCCTTGATACACCCTTCTTTTGATGTGATCAACATGGTTGGGAATCAGGGTTTAATTCTCGGATACTGGTCAAACCACTCTGGGCTATCCATTCAGCTTCCTGAGACTCTTTATGCGAAACCAGCCAATCGTTCTTCTTCTAACCAACGTTTGAAAAGTGTAATATGGCCTGGGAACACGAATGATAAGCCTCGTGGGTGGGAATTTTCAAACAATGGGAGACCATTACGGATTGGAGTTCCATGGAGAGCTAGTTTTAAAGAAATTGTTACACAAATTAATGGCTCAGATGAAATTCATGGATTTAGTATAGATGTTTTTCTTGCTGCCATAAAGTTGATTCGATATCCAATTCCATACGAGTTTATCATGTTTGGGGATGGTAACAAGAACCCAAGTTACACCGAGCTTGTGAATAAAGTTGCTGATAACGTAAGTAAAAGGGTGTTTGGCTTTGCGTTATATAATGGACTATCTGATTACTGTGACTTGAAGTTGCAATAATGGGGTTTTAACGGTTGCATAAACATATTTTGCTTTTGATTTTTTTTAATGATTATGGGTCAAATTATCATTTTTGGATATGAGATTCATCTGTTATTCAATTGCAATAAGACAGTTGATTATCAAAGGGTAAAACAAAGTTCACCTACTTAACCCTTATTTTAAAAGTGATTTGAGAGGTTTTTATTGAAATTTTACAATTGGCCTCTACTTTTTTCGCAAAGATATCATTTCTTGACATTTTATTCTATAATGCCTTAATTTTTTTAAATTTTTTTTGAAAGGCCTCTGTACTATATACAATCTCACACATTTGTCCTTGACATCACTTGAACCCACAAACATATGAGACTATCGTATTATTATACCTTCAAGATGCATATCCAGACATCACCTTTTATGGCCTGTTTTACAGATACTGATAATCTAATTCTGATTATATGATATCACATTTTCGTGAGCTATAAGAACAATGTCTGCATGGTGTGCAGGTCTTTGATGCTGCTGTCGGTGACATAGCAATTGTCACAAACCGTACAAAGGCTGTGGACTTCACACAGCCATATATAGAGTCAGGTTTAGTTGTGGTCGTCCCCATAAAGAAAATAAACTCGAGTGCTTGGGCTTTCCTTCGGCCTTTTACTCCATTAATGTGGGCAGTCACTGGATTTTTCTTCATCATTATTGGAGCTGTCATGTGGATACTGGAACACAGGCTGAATGATGAATTTAGGGGCCCGCCCAAACAACAGTTAGTCACCATTTTGTGGTGAGCTGTTTATGAATTATGATATTGCTTTATTCGTCTGTTTGGTCGACATGTTGGGTAACAAGTCAAAACAGTTTATATAGTTCTAATATCAGTTTTCTAGCATGTGGCCAGTGGGTCCAGTCAGGCCGACCCGTATATACTTGTTGCATATTTGCATAGAGACAAAGTATAACCTGAATCCACTTGTTGACCATAAAGGGTCAAAATTTCCACCTCTATTTTATGATCCGAGTTATCATCTTTTTTGACGCAGGGTAGTAGCATCATCGATAGGTTCTAGAAAAACGATGCATAATATGCATACTTTAGAGAGAAAATTGATTTTTTTGGATTTAGAATATTCCACAAGGATGTACAGTACACTAAGCTACTAATTTGCAGTGGTTGGCCAACATGCTCAAGATACTTTATTTCCTTACGTAATACAGTATATTACCTGATCAATGGAAATTTAAGTTTCATGTATTTTTTTATTAAAACGGAAAATAAATAATTAGTCTTGAAAACTATGGGAAATTTGAAAGGGTGTGAGGGTGAAATCTTTTCCTGGTGCTTCTTGTATTCTCAGGATTCCATATATGGATCGGCCTATTGTGCTATCGTTGTCATCGTTTTCATTATATTTGTTTCTTGTTGTGCAGGTTCACTTTGTCAACTATGTTTTTCTCACACAGTAAGTATCAAACCTCCGAACCTTTAATTATATATTTTAATAGCCTGTTAAGGTGAATAGGTGACAAAGCTGAATAATTTTCAGGAGAAAACACTGTGAGCACACTTGGTCGGATGGTTCTCTTTATCTGGCTTTTCGTGGTTCTAATTATCAACTCAAGTTACACCGCTAGCCTGACATCCATTTTAACTGTGCAACAACTTTCATCTCCCATCAGAGGAATCGATCAATTGGTCACTACCAATGATCGTATTGGCTTTCAGGTAGGATCATTTGCTGAGAGTTATCTAATGCAAGAACTTAACATACCAAAATCGAGGCTTATGGCTCTTGGCTCCCCACAAGAATATGCTGAGAAACTCGAGGCAGGAGTTGTTGCTGCCATTGTTGATGAAAGGCCCTACATCGACCTTTTCCTTTCAAGTAACTGCAGGTTTCAAGTTGTTGGCCAAGAGTTCACGAAAAGTGGGTGGGGCTTTGTAAGTTTCTGAATTAGCATATTACTAATGATTATAGGTGGCAAGATGGGAGTGGGTATTGGGTCAAAATGGGTTTGTATTCAAACATATGTAACCCGCTTCCCTTTTAGCTAAATTTACTGATTTGACCCATGAGATAAAACACAACTCAGTTGAACCCATTTATAAGTAAATAGCTCAAAACATCGCCACTTCTACTAATAATCATCAGCTTTTGTTTTGACTTTTATGGTCAAACGAGCTAACGTCCGAATTGGTCATTGATTTTGATTCTTCAAATGAGTTAGAACTAAAAGCTATGTTACATCCAAATGACTCATAACAGATATGGGGTGTGTTAATCAGTCAAGTAAATTCATATAGTTTTGAGTTTAAAGAGATAGTAAGTTTGACTTTTAAAGTCAAAATATGTGATTGTTTTCTCAGGCATTTCCAAAGGACTCGCCATTGGCAGTTGATATGTCGACTGCTATACTAACATTATCCGAAAACGGTGAGCTTCAAAAGATTCACGACTATTGGCTCAAGAAAAAAACTTGTGCCAAACCAAACTCAGACTCAGATCAACTTCAACTAGAAAGCTTTTGGGGGCTATTTCTCATCTTTGGAGTAGCTTGTGCTCTTGCTCTCCTTATATACTTTTGTATGGTGTTTCGCGAGTTTGGAAAACATCATTCTGAAGAACTCTCAGAACCATCTCCAAAGAGCGGGTCTCGTTCAGTGCGCTTGCAAAGGTTTTTATCGTTTGCAGATGAAAAAGAAGAGATATCAAAGAGCAAGCTGAAGAGAAAGAGGGAGATGTCGTTAGTCAATGGTAGAGAAGCGGACTCAAGGAACAGATCAAACCGAATCCAAGCAGAAGTTGTTGAAGACCAACTGTGAATACTTGATTGAACTGAAATGTCTAACTTGTGTCCTGTGTGTTGTAAAACAGTGAGAGAAGTTTAGTATTTAGTAGTCATAACATGAAAGCAATGATATAGATGGTAATTTGAAACATGTTGAACAAACTTTAGATAAATGTAACGGGAAATGAAAACATGTTACTTTAACTTGACTAATCTGGAGAGTTTTCAAATATAATTACGTAAGAAGAGTAGTATTAATTGTCAATTGTGCATGAAGCATCATTAAACAATACAGTCGAAATCGGATCAAACTTGACGTACATTCCTCCAATCTAGTTCTTTTGAGCAACAATGATCCAAATTTCTCTTGATAGTACGTTGAAATGGGAGCTGATATGTACACCTAAAATACTTGATACATTAACACACAAGTGTTGTGGCATGTTACAGTGTAAAAATCAAGAGCTATTTTTTCTTCTTCAAATAGAACTAAGTCCTAGATTTCATATTTATTAGTTTAGCATAGTGCCGTAGTTTTTACTTAAACACACTAACTTTAGTTTTGTGTTTAAGGTTAGTGAGGAGATCACATACTTACATTGTCATTCAATCTCAAATATTTTTTTCGCAAACACTCGGGTATAATTATTTGATATATATATATATCTAATAAGAATTAAACGTTGAAAGATAGTTATTCTCCTTTAAATTATGTAAGTGTAAACTGTTGTTAGTAGACATGTTACTCAAGTGTTAACTTTATAGTTAATAACTAAGTAAATGAGAATAACATATAATAATAATAAAAATAATAGAGAGTTAAATTTGATAAAAAGTAAATAATTATTAGTATAATAATAAAAAAAATATTTATATTAAATAATAAATAATATCAATAATGAAAAAAAAAATCTTTTTAATTAATAATTATAAATCTTAAGTATAAAAATATCATCATTTATTATTTTTAAATTATTTAATTATAAAATAAAAATATTTAATATAATAATACTTTATAAATACCAATGTTTTAAAGTATAAAATTCTGAAATTATAACATAATTCAAATTTTTCTATCTAGCTTCCTGTGTAATCTGAATTCAGAATTCATTTAATTGATGTTTTTTAAGTGACTGAATTATAATTAAAATAAAAACCAAACAACCTACGTAATTGAATCTAAATTATAATTCTCTTCGTTCTCCAAACAAAACAAACTATGCCTTAGGTAACATATTTAAAAGAGTTTGATGAATTAGACCAACCAAAAGATAGTTCTCGAAGCTAAATGAATACTTCGAAAAGTACAATCACCGAAAAATATAAAAGCATTGTGCAGTTTTTAAAGATAAACTAACGGGGCGTTTGGTACATGAGTTTCGGAATGAAAGAATACATTTATAATTTAATGTTGTTTTTTGGTAAAGAAGTCAAGGAAAATATTAAAGAATGAAAGCTATAAATTGAAGGGTGCTTTTGGTATAAGTTTCGGAATCACCATCGGCATATGTTTCATTGTAGGGTAATGGATCTAAACCAACCTCTTTTGAGTGGTATGGAGTATGAAAATTATCAGAAATAAGCCCATAACTTGAAACGCTTATATTTCAACCAAACATGCACAATCATAATTATTATCATTCCCTGATTCTCGTACCCCAACCAAACACACCGTGAATCCTTGCTCTTTTGAGTGGAGTGGGTGATTTGATTCCCTCTTTGCATGTCGACTACCACCACTAATAGATGGGCACAAATAAGATGACAATGTTAGTGGGACCTTAAAAGCTTTACACAGATACTCCAATATCTAACCAAACAAATTTATTGATAGGGGTCTTTTTTATTTATATCAATTGTCATTATGATAATCAAACTTATATGCATAGTGAATCTTGATTAGAGATGTTAATTTGTGCCAAAAATAAAAATAAATTAGCTAATTTGGGCAAATTTGTAAAAAAGTTTGGGCATATTTAGCCTCTTTTTTAATTGGGCATATATTGCCCATTTAAAAGTTAAATGAGCACAAACGGTCACATATTTTCTCTCAATTGAATTACATTACAATTATTTTTAAAAAAAAACTTATTGATAAAATATATTTAATTTTTTAAATATAAATGAGGTATTACGTTTGAGGAATTTATTTAGTCGTTTTGAGTCTTTTCTAAAATGACTTGTATAACATGCGCCTGTTTGACTCGTGCCTGTTTGGGCCCTAAGCCCGTTTGAACGTGGCCCGTGCCCGCCCGGAACACCCATTTTGCTACCTCTTAGGCTGGACACAGTCGTGACCCAGCATGACCCTGCCACATCAGCTTTCTCTCTCCGATGACCAGACACGACCAAATTAGCACAGTCAGTGACCGAGTTATTTTTTATTTTATTTTATTTTTCTTTTAATTCAAATATTTTAAACAACAAATTTAAAATTCATTAAAAATAAAAACATTACAATACTAAATTAAAAACTTAAACTAATAAAACGTAAACATTACAATACTTATTAAAAACTTAAACTAGTAATCTAAGTTTTAGCGTGCCTTGATTGCTGCCTTAAGCTGCAAAAGTTCTTGTAGTTGTCGTGGGAATTTTCCTGTTTATAGCGTTTCCTCTCTGGGAATTTTCCGACACATAAACCCAAGCTCTACAAAGCGCGATCTCTTCCGCCTTTGTCCATAGTTCGTTCTTTTTTGCTGGTTCGGCCTTTTTGCCTTTGTCCTTCGCCTTTGTAGCACGTCTCGAAGGCTTCTTTGGTTTGACGGGTGACGTCTCTTCGACATCGTCATCAATAGGCATGGAACCGTGGTACGAACCGTGACCCGAGCCTTGCCCCATCCTCCAAATCCATTTCAAGTATTAGCACTACAAAGCGAGGAATAATCTTGATAAGGTTGGGAAAACTGCGAGAAATCCATGTTAGGATGATACGACGACCCACTTGGCTCTTGGTGAAAATCCGTATTAGGACGATACGGTGGGATAAATGGACGATTAAGGCTAAACAGGTTACGATTTTGATTCGGTTGTGGTAGCCGTGTTGGATATTCAAAAGCGGGTGGACGAAAGCGAATACCCCGATTTTGTGGTGGTGTTACGCCGGTTAATTCGAAGGTGTTTTCCGGCGAGAAATTCAAATTTGGGGCATTTTTGGGTGTAACACCCCCTAATTTGGTTTTATGGCAGCGGAAAATAATTAGGTGTTACACTGAGGATCGAAGTCAAAAATTTTAGAAAACGGCTTGAAAATGCGTTTTGAAAGTTATATGTCATTCGAAATAATAGTTTTGATTTTAAAGGTTGAAATTTATGTTTTAAAATCCCACAAAAGTATGGTAATTTGAAAAGAATGGCATATTTGATTTTCACACCATTTAAGTTATCAGAGTATTTAATGCCCGCTCCGTGTCTTGTCCTGCTCCATTGATTACCTGAGATAAACATGCTTAAAACGTCAACACAATGGTTGGTGAGTTCGTGGAGTTTGATAGAAAATAACTTTCTTTCCACTGAATTTAAGAGTTGGTAGTTGAAATAGGTACTAGTACTTCTTGCAGTAACTAGCAAGTTTTGTAATTGAGTAAAATTCACGAGTAAATCATTTATGAACTCAGAGGTTCATAAGTTTCAAGTTTAAATGAAACTGGGTTACGTTATATATAATAGTTCAACTTTTAAAAGTACGGTATGCTAAGCATTGAGTTGTCTTTATCATAAGACACAACTAAGTCACATATGATAGCAGTTAGGTTCCAAGTACATGGTACATATTTCAATCACATAGTGAAACAATAGTTTAAAGTCTGATGTCTATCAATGTGGAGTGGTCGTTACTAAATACAGCTGTATCCAAATATATATAAGAAGCCATATATATTCAAGAGGTTATATTACTCTAAGCCTCATGACGCGCAAAACGTTAACAAAAGTACCGTACAACGGCGAAAGTCACATCAGGGTTACTGATGGTTTTGGCCTAAATAATAGGTGATTGCCTCATCCTATTTGTGTCGAATATAGTGTATCGCGACTAAATACGACTAGCCATCCGGCATTCCATCCAGTATTTAGTGGGATAGGTCGTCAGCCTTTACAGGTTTCGAAGCTGTCCACTATATTCGCGCTCACCGCAGTGATTAATGGCTCATGATCGAGGGACTTTATGGCAATATAGCTAAACTTAGGCAATATAGGGTTCGGGTTCTCATAGAATATGCGTTCTTTAGTTTTGGCAATTATTTCCAGTTGGGATGTATAAACATCATAGTTTAGTTAACAGTACATTCAACTATTATATGAATGCATAAAATGAGTCTTAGTATCTTGTTACAACAAGTAGTTTGGAAATGTTATGTCTCAAATATAGCATTTCAGCTAAGCAAGTAGTTTGCAAATATAACGAGTTTATATCCCCGTCAAAGAGTGATTCAAAAACATGTAAAACATAGTTGATGATTTTGAATAAATCATAAGTGTTTTCAAAGTATAGAAATACTTAAAACAGTTGAAGCATGTATCTCCCCCAAAAGAGTTATTAAAACAAATATTAAAAGTAGGGGCCACGACTCACCTGGAGTGTATCTGACCAGATAGAATTATAAGTTCTAGTAAGACTTATGGAAACGATCACGGAAACGTCTTCAATACGAGACCTGAATATGAGGGATGTCTAAGTATTCTACTTATAATTAACGATGAGTGTGAAATGAGAAATCGTATAACGATTTGGTGATGTGGTTGTGATATGCTTAAAATGCCTCAAGTTAATATAATATCATACAATGATATTATTTTGATTCTTATGTCACTTGACTCGAGGTATTATCTCCTCAAAATATGATGAAATGATATGCATGTGAAATCGTTAAATAGTAACGAAGATTAATTATACATATCTAAAATGTATAAAATGCATATGAAGTGATGGAATGATGAAAAATGGAAAATGGACTAAGAATGTCAAGTGAAAATAGTTGGTCCTTTCCCAGGTTTTATACTTTTTACCCTAACTGTATTTGCGTTGCGTCGTTAGTCCTTCGTTAAATATAAGTTTAATAATATTCCAAAAATAGTTCAAATGTGTATATAAGACTTGGAGTTTATTCAATAGTCAATTTAAGTCCTTTAGAAACTGTTTTCACAGTTTCAATCCACAGGTTTCACAATCTGGCAGTTTTAGTCCTTATAGTTAAAACGCGTTACGTTTTTAATCCAAAAATGTCAAAATGATGAAGAAAATGTGGGCGAGTTTTTATAAGTTATAGTTAAGATAAAAACAGCTTATTTCATCAGTTTATTCGGCTAATAGCTTATTTCTCATAATTGGGCCCTTATCGATTTACAAATCTAAGCCCGCTATTGTTTTTGGTTATTTTTCAAAACATGGGTTATACGCTTTACTTGGGCTGTTTTAAGAGGTCGAAACTTGAGTATTTTTGTAAGGTGTTTATATGAAAAGCATAGCTAGTTGTGTGCTCTAATAGGTCGCATAAAGTTAAGACATGTTTATTAAATTAAATCACGAGATATTAATTTGTTTTTTGGGGCTAGTTGGGTTGGTTTTGCTATAATAAAACTCTTAGGAAATTCTAAACGTTTTCGACTTTAGTTATAAAGCGTGATGTAAGGTTTTCATACGTTGAATCTATGCATGTAACGAATGTTAAACGTGAAAATTGTAAGAGTTGTGACTCTAGACCGTCCACAGTGGAGGTTCGACACATTCTTGTGTGATTCATGTGTTCGTACAAGTGAACATAAAAACTATATACGTTCGAGTAAATTGTATATATGATGCATGGGTGAATTTTATACGTGAGTGTGTGAAGGTGAGTAATGTTTACAAGTTTCCCATGATAGGGTTCGTTACTTCACGTGGGTGATTCTAAACGAGAGGGCATGTACTAGCTATTAATGAATATATAAACGTGACGAGATATATGTTCGAATGAAACAAGAGAAACAATGCATGCATGCAACAAAGAGTTAATCACGAGTAAGTGGTGACTCTTAAGTCCCTCAAGATAGAGTTTTGACACACGTTGGTGGGTTATACCAACTAAAATGAAAGTAAGAAATACACATAAACATGTTATACGTTTGAATGAATAAGAATGCATGATGAAGCGTGTGCGTGAGAGGTGAAAGCAAAAAGGTTACATGATACTTACCACACCTTTTGAGAGTGGTAGAGGCTTGCATGGGATCGAATGATTACAAGAGTGAACAACCCACTTGTTGGAGTTCGATGGTACACGTTATCTTTGTAACCCACTTGAGTTTAAATGGTGCAAAAGAAAAAGGCTGTGGGTGTGTAAGGGGTTGTGGTGTTCGACTGCTAGCATAAGAACGAAGTAAGCAGTTTGCTTACAAGGTTCGAATAAGTATGAAGTGAAGAAGAGTAGTCCACTGCTTGCATACACTTCGTGTATCTCTTCCTCTTGACTTGCTTTCCAAGAGAGAGACAAGGACTTTCTTGATGATTTTATGGTTACTTTGGCAGTGAGAATGTGTAGTTTGGGTGAGTGTAAGACTGCCAAGTGGGAGTGGGTTATATAGAAGTAGGTTACACATGTTTTGACTATTTTATCCTCAAAACTTATCATGATTCTTTACTGTGAAGTGGCAGAAGAGATTCGCATGCTTATGGCTCTATCAATCATTGAAAGTTATGGAGAGTTTGGGGAGCTTTTGTCTCTAGGCGTTGGAATATGTATATATTCGATAGATATTTTTGGGTTGAGTATGCAAGAGCCTAACCGAGTGAATGAGTGTTGTCTTTTGTCTTTGGATTATACACATATTCATTTGATATTTGTGGTTGAGTATGGCAGTGCCTAAACGTGTGAATGAGTAAAGGTTTTGCTGAGAAAACAAGTTCAATACTACCTTGTCTCTATTCGATGGATTTATGTGTATATTCGATTTGTACATTTGTTTTGGAGCGAGTGAAGTTTTGTGAGAAATGATTACTTGCTTTATCATTGGAAGTTAGTAAGTGTTGGAAACTGAATTGGAATGAATCTTACTGACATTGAAGACTTTAGTGGAAGATTAAAAGAGATCAAATGGGAGTTGGATTACTTCTTTTATGTCGACATGTAACTTTGGTTTGTGAACAAGTCGGGTTTAATGTCGAACTTGATGTTCTTAACACTTAAACATTCCTAATAAATCACCCTTGATCAAATAAAAATGTTGAAATGGGATTAAAACATGTTCGGATAAAATCGGATGAGTTTGTAAAAATACATATGGTTCGATTTGGTAGAAATGGGACAAACACTTTGGCTCATTTAAACGTATCAAATGTTCATATCTCGAGCTAATATTTGGCGTACTATTGGTTGGCTAGGAGAGTAAATAAGAGGTAAAATAATATATACTAGTTGTGTTCGAGAATCGGAAAATACAAAGGTGTTTTGGAGGGGCTGTGGCTAGTCGAACTTTACATAAAATCATAAGTTAAACATTAACTTGGACGTGGGCTGGTTCGTGTAGATTTGGGTGATGATGGGCTGGTGAAACGTGAAATGGGCCAAGGATTTAGACAGCCATGTGGGTTTTGGCAAAGGAAAATTAGTGGAGTGTTTAGTAATAATTAGTGTTACTAATAAGTAAGGATAATTAGAAAAGTGCATATCTCTTTGTGTGGAGATTTAATCATTACTAACTATTATCATCTGTGAAGTATCGAATTTAAATGAGAATGGAAGTCCCGTGATTCGTTTGTGGTTCGAGTAGAGGTTGCTATTTAATAGATATATATCACGAAAGCATAACGTGGTATTTACAGTAACAAGAGAAAAGTTTAAATTTTCCCATAAAAATGGGTTTTATTAAACCGTAAGTTGTGATTATCATTAATCAGTGAGATTTATTACGAGGGATTTTTACAGGATCTCACATTATCCACCCCTAAATTTTGAACTTCGTCCCGAAGTTCAGTCCGTGATAGGTGTTGAAAATGTAGTAATTTGAGATGAGAGTTTATAGAGAAAGTTGTCGAGGGATTTTCATTTGATTATCGAGGAAACAGGATCCTATTTGATTTATTCGTACCGGACGAATTAAATTTGAATGTTAGATAAACTAATGCATTCATAGGCTATGAATGGTGAAAGTAACGGTCGAGAGTAGGAAGTATTTAACACTTAACATTCAGTGTTCTAGCGATCGAGACTAGTAAATTTTTAAGGGTAGCGATTTATAACTTAATGGTCGTGAATAGTAAAATAACGGATACTTTTCTCCACCTATATTCCCTATTTAACTTTCCCGTTTTTCCTTTTTACCTTTTTCACTCATCACTTTCATTCCACCTTTTTCCAACTAAAAACATGCCGCCAATCGCTATAGTGTTTGCAGCCATGTTCATCATCTTTGCCGCCTTCTGTTTGGCTCTTCTTCCCGGCGAAGATACCGGCTGTTTGATCGGATACTTGTTGGTTATCGTACCCCTCACGATCCTAGCCATTTTTGCGGATAAATTTTGGGGGTGAGGGTCATGCGCTAGTCAGGTTAGAATGCATCCTTGTGGTGTGTCGATGTAGTCTTTAATAAATGTGGAATGAAATCTCGTTTATGTTTAGTTATTCGGTTCGCTTTTATCTGTCTTCTAGAATAACTTGGGTACTTCATCCTATGGTGGCGCTTGTTATTGCTGGGTTTGTGGTGGTTTTTGTTGCTATGGCGGGCCAACCTATTGAAGACTCTATGCCTTTTATTGTGTTTATTGTACTATTAGTACTTCCGATGTTAATCATCTCGCTATGTATTAATTTTCGTGGGTTCTAATAAAATTTATGTTATTTGCGTTTGTCTTATATTGTTGTGAATTTTTATAGTTTCTAATTTCGTACTTTCCTTGATTCCTTATAATAAGGTAATGGGTAATAAGTGTAGATCGGTTCGGTCAAAAGTGAGGTTTATGAACAATTTATTTGTATCGAAATTTTGTCTTTGGGGATGAAAATTGCTATAAAAACTTTGAAAAGGTAACTGTTCCTTTTTTATAACATGATTCTTCCTAAATTATACATAGGTAGCTAGGCTATGTATAATTGAGGACCAAATGATGTAATGCTTGGAGCAGTTGTTCAAGAAATTTTATATGATTTAATTTATCATAGTTGCGTCACAAAATCAGGCATCCTTTGATTATTTTCAAAAGAATTTGGAAAGTTTTTGTTCATATACCGAGGATAGTTCAGAAATTTTTCTAAAGTGATATGTGGATGTTCTTGGTATAGACCTAAGTTTTAGGTGAGGATTTCTTACAATGTGGTATCAACCTATGGTTTGGTCAAAATGGAGTTAATTGAATCCTTAAGATTAATATCAGTGTGTTGTTACATAACGATTTATGAATTAGAGAGGTGGAATAGAAATTGGAATAGACGTAGATTATAATCATCATGGAAATATTACAAGGTAAAGTTCTTATACGGTAGAAGGATAACTGTTACACTTAGGTTGCATCCATCGTACCTAAGGTAAATACAAACGGAAATATAACTTAGATAGTTCTAGACCAGAGTTTATTTATTTTACAACAGGAATCCATTCATCTGCTTAACATAGAGGTCATTCTTCGACACGGTTGAGACTATTTGATGAGTCCTTATTCCCTTGCACAAATCTTGGGCTCCTAATGGGCCTTGTAGTTCGGGCAATAACTCTTGTAATGACTCATTTTACCATATTCATGACATTTTATGGATGAGGGTTGCTTATTTCCTTTCATGGTTTTGCAATCTCTTGTCTTGTGGCCTGTTTTCCGGCACTTTCCGCATTTATCAATGCAATGTCCGGTGTGATGCAACTTACATCTTGGGCACAGAGGTTGCTTTCCATGGTATTTGTTTTCATTACTAGGGTTGGTGATGAAGTTTCTTCCAACTTCTGGTTTGGGTCTTTGTTGGCGAAGATAGTCAGTGCGGTCTTGTAGATGATTACGTATGCAAACATCATTGTGGAACTCGCATTCATTGAGGATAAAGGATCTTTTCTCCTCAAGTTTTCGCTTTTGGTAATTTTTCTTAAGTGCAACATCTTGCCTAATTCTTTGGGCACAAGTGCGTATAGGTTTAGTTATTCTTCTTGAATCCTTTAGGTAAATTGGCTTACACCCCATGAAACTTTCATGGTTATGCTTACAAGGTATAGCCTTCTTTCTTTCTTTTCTTGTCATGTCGTTGTCACTCGGCTGGACTGTTGTGGTCACTTCGAGTACTGCTGCAACAATATTGTTTACCAACTTTTCGATGATTTTAGGAGTCATGGTTGTTGTAAGTGCTGATGGGGTATGGGTGTTGCTCATGTTGGCCATCTTCAATGACTACAACAAGAAACACTGATTTAGTATTCACTTTATCATTAGAATAATTTCAAATAACAAGGTATTTGCATATTATTACTAACAATGTGTTCTTAATACAAAATCAAGACTAGCTGAGGATCATAGAGATACGATGTGTCTGGGTAACATCGTAAAATAATTATCTCTTGACATGGGATTGCTAAAGAACAAACGAATTCATCAAGCTGAGGTTTATCAACTTTCTCTTTTGAAGATTTGTTCTTGGACTTCTAGGGTTTATTGTTTAGTCGTGGTACATTTGATGTACAATCACTGTTACAATCATCAATATGGACATAACTCTAATAACTTGTTTGATCAAAACAACCAACACAAGGTCTTTTATTAATGTCTCATTGATTCTTGTGGAGTCATTTGTTTACCTATGAGAGTAACAAATGGTGAGGTTTTGCATGGCTCTTTGCATTTATAGCACCATAATAGGGTTCGGTGGAAGGAATTTGTTTACAACAGAAAGATATACTAGAAAGAGTTTGTCATAGCCTAAAAGTCTATTACAAATTCTGAGAGTTACAGAATTATGGAAAGATACATGGAATACTAACCAAAACTATTTGGTTTATTGAGCACAACAACTATACTTAAGATCAGTTACGTCTCTGACGTAGACGTCTAACTTCTGCCTCAAGATCTAGTTGTGCAGCTTCCATGGCTGAGAAACGTTCTTGGCACGCATTCATCTGATTAGCTAACATGTTTTCCAAGGCCGCTATCTTTTGGCTTTGGATTCTTGCTGTGTCTCTAGCTAACCATAATGCTCTTTCGATGTCCTCGATCCTAATGTGTGTTTGGGTGTGGCCTCTACCCAAACAGCGGGTTCTGGCATCCAAGTTTCTAAGTTCTTGTTCGTAATTATCCTTCATGTTACCAACATTTACTCCTAGATCAAACACTTCTCGTCTTTCAGCATCTGTCCTCTTAAACAGGGTATCAATGTTACGATCGTACCATTCGAATCATAATGGTTGTAACTCTTTTAGCTGTTCAGAGTGAGCGTCTAGTATGTTGGTGGTGTTGGTGAAGGCAAGTCCATATGGGGTCATGGGTATCTATATGGTAGTCGGGAGAGTTGGGTGAGGATACATTCTCTGGGATATCTGGCATGGGGAAATCTGAGATATCAGGCAAAGGGGAATTTAGCTCGATCTTCTTCCAAGTCATCTCTTGGGGTGAACTCTGTTCAGATTCAAATGTTGGTTGACCACCAATCAAATCTTCATCTGAATAGGATTCGGTTGCTCTCTTAAGTTTCTGACGTGGAGGTGAGTAAGTAGGGGATGACAGAGGTGATTTCTGAGTAAGTTCTATGTCAGGCTGGGATTGTGACATTCTTACATAAGGATCTTCAGTATCCGGTGCAATTTGGTAGGTAGGTGACGCATGTGTAGTAGGAGGGGTAGTCTCGGCTAGTTTGGAAGACATGGTACTGTAACAACAGTAATTATGAATGTTCGTACGTTTAAAGTGTAACATTGAGTGTGAGATAACACAGTGTGTTATGTGTGAAGAGTAAACATTAAGCATGTAAGATTAGTACAAAACAATCTTAGTAGGTAATACATTGAGCACGACAGTCTGCAGACACGGAGGGCGTAAAATGGTATGGTGTAAAATCATCTATTTTGAAAGTGTGGTTATAGTTCAATGTTTGAAAACATTTGATTCTCTATAACCTATGGCTCTGATGCCAATCTGTAACACCCCCTAATTTAGTTTTATGGCAGCGAAAAATAATTAGGTGTTACACTGAGGATCGAAGTCAAAAATTTTAGAAAACGGCTTGAAAAGGCGTTTTGAAAGTTATATGTCATTCGAAATAATAGTTTTGATTTTAAAGGTTGAAATTTATGTTTTAAAATCCCACAAAAGTATGGTAATTTGAAAAGAATGACATATTTGATTTTCACACCATTTAAGTTATCAGAGTATTTAATGCCCGCTCCGTGTCTTGTCCTGCTCCATTGATTACCTGAGATAAACATGCTTAAAACGTCAACACAATGGTTGGTGAGTTCGTGGAGTTTGATAGAAAATAACTTTCTTTCCACTGAATTTAAGAGTTGGTAGTTGAAATAGGTACTAGTACTTCTTGCAGTAACTAGCAAGTTTTGTAATTGAGTAAAATTCACGAGTAAATCATTTATGAACTCAGAGGTTCATAAGTTTCAAGTTTAAATGAAACTGGGTTACGTTATATATAATAGTTCAACTTTTAAAAGTACGGTATGCTAAGCATTGAGTTGTCTTTATCATAAGACACAACTAAGTCACATATGATAGCAGTTAGGTTCCAAGTACATGGTACATATTTCAATCACATAGTGAAAACAATAGTTTAAAGTCTGATGTCTATCAATGTGGAGGGGTCGTTACTAAATACAGCTGTATCCAAATATATATAAGAAGCCATATATATTCAAGAGGTTATATTGCTCTAAGCCTCATGACGCGCAAAACGTTAACAAAAGTACCGTACAACGGCGAAAGTCACATCAGGGTTACTGATGGTTTTGGCCTAAATAATAGGTGATTGCCTCATCCTATTTGTGTCGAATATAGTGTATCGCGACTAAATACGACTAGCCATCCGGCATTCCATCCAGTATTTAGTGGGATAGGTCGTCAGCCTTTACAGGTTTCGAAGCTGTCCACTATATTCGCGCTCACCGCAGTGATTAATGGCTCATGATCGAGGGACTTTATGGCAATATAGCTAAACTTAGGCAATATAGGGTTCGGGTTCTCATAGAATATGCGTTCTTTAGTTTTGGCAATTATTTCCAGTTGGGATGTATAAACATCATAGTTTAGTTAACAGTACATTCAGCTATTATATGAATGCATAAAATGAGTCTTAGTATCTTGTTACAACAAGTAGTTTGGAAATGTTATGTCTCAAATATAGCATTTCAGCTAAGCAAGTAGTTTGCAAATATAACGAGTTTATATCCCCGTCAAAGAGTGATTCAAAAACATGTAAAACATAGTTGATGATTTTGAATAAATCATAAGTGTTTTCAAAGTATAGAAATACTTAAAACAGTTGAAGCATGTATCTCCCCCAAAAGAGTTATTAAAACAAATATTAAAAGTAGGGGCCACGACTCACCTGGAGTGTATCTGACCAGATAGAATTATAAGTTCTAGTAAGACTTATGGAAACGATCACGGAAACGTCTTCAATACGAGACCTGAATATGAGGGATGTCTAAGTATTCTACTTATAATTAACGATGAGTGTGAAATGAGAAATCGTATAACGATTTGGTGATGTGGTTGTGATATGCTTAAAATGCCTCAAGTTAATATAATATCATACAATGATATTATTTTGATTCTTATGTCACTTGACTCGAGGTATTATCTCCTCAAAATATGATGAAATGATATGCATGTGAAATCGTTAAATAGTAACGAAGATTAATTATACATATCTAAAATGTATAAAATGCATATGAAGTGATGGAATGATGAAAAATGGAAAATGGACTAAGAATGTCAAGTGAAAATAGTTGGTCCTTTCCCAGGTTTTATACTTTTTACCCTAACTGTATTTGCGTTGCGTCGTTAGTCCTTCGTTAAATATAAGTTTAAATAATATTCCAAAAATAGTTCAAATGTGTATATAAGACTTGGAGTTTATTCAATAGTCAATTTAAGTCCTTTAGAAACTGTTTTCACAGTTTCAATCCACAGGTTTCACAATCTGGCAGTTTTAGTCCTTATAGTTTAAAACGCGTTACGTTTTTAATCCAAAAATGTCAAAATGATGAAGAAAATGTGGGCGAGTTTTTATAAGTTATAGTTAAGATAAAAACAGCTTATTTCATCAGTTTATTCGGCTAATAGCTTATTTCTCATAATTGGGCCCTTATCGATTTACAAATCTAAGCCCGCTATTGTTTTTGGTTATTTTTCAAAACATGGTTATACGCTTTACTTGGGCTGTTTTAAGAGGTCGAAACTTGAGTATTTTTGTAAGGTGTTTATATGAAAAGCATAGCTAGTTGTGTGCTCTAATAGGTCGCATAAAGTTAAGACATGTTTATTAAATTAAATCACGAGATATTAATTTGTTTTTGGGGCTAGTTGGGTTGGTTTTGCTATAATAAAACTCTTAGGAAATTCTAAACGTTTTCGACTTTAGTTATAAAGCGTGATGTAAGGTTTTCATACGTTGAATCTATGCATGTAACGAATGTTAAACGTGAAAATTGTAAGAGTTGTGACTCTAGACCGTCCACAGTGGAGGTTCGACACATTCTTGTGTGATTCATGTGTTCGTACAAGTGAACATAAAAACTATATACGTTCGAGTAAATTGTATATATGATGCATGGGTGAATTTTATACGTGAGTGTGTGAAGGTGAGTAATGTTTACAAGTTTCCCATGATAGGGTTCGTTACTTCACGTGGGTGATTCTAAACGAGAGGGCATGTACTAGCTATTAATGAATATATAAACGTGACGAGATATATGTTCGAATGAAACAAGAGAAACAATGCATGCATGCAACAAAGAGTTAATCACGAGTAAGTGGTGACTCTTAAGTCCCTCAAGATAGAGTTTTGACACACGTTGGTGGGTATACCAACTAAAATGAAAGTAAGAAATACACATAAACATGTTATACGTTTGAATGAATAAGAATGCATGATGAAGCGTGTGCGTGAGAGGTGAAAGCAAAAAGGTTACATGATACTTACCACACCTTTTGAGAGTGGTAGAGGCTTGCATGGGATCGAATGATTACAAGAGTGAACAACCCACTTGTTGGAGTTCGATGGTACACGTTATCTTTGTAACCCACTTGAGTTTAAATGGTGCAAAAGAAAAAGGCTGTGGGTGTGTAAGGGGTTGTGGTGTTCGACTGCTAGCATAAGAACGAAGTAAGCAGTTTGCTTACAAGGTTCGAATAAGTATGAAGTGAAGAAGAGTAGTCCACTGCTTGCATACACTTCGTGTATCTCTTCCTCTTGACTTGCTTTCCAAGAGAGAGACAAGGACTTTCTTGATGATTTTATGGTTACTTTGGCAGTGAGAATGTGTAGTTTGGGTGAGTGTAAGACTGCCAAGTGGGAGTGGGTTATATAGAAGTAGGTTACACATGTTTTGACTATTTTATCCTCAAAACTTATCATGATTCTTTACTGTGAAGTGGCAGAAGAGATTCGCATGCTTATGGCTCTATCAATCATTGAAAGTTATGGAGAGTTTGGGGAGCTTTTGTCTCTAGGCGTTGGAATATGTATATATTCGATAGATATTTTTGGGTTGAGTATGCAAGAGCCTAACCGAGTGAATGAGTGTTGTCTTTTGTCTTTGGATTATACACATATTCATTTGATATTTGTGGTTGAGTATGGCAGTGCCTAAACGTGTGAATGAGTAAAGGTTTTGCTGAGAAAACAAGTTCAATACTACCTTGTCTCTATTCGATGGATTTATGTGTATATTCGATTTGTACATTTGTTTTGGAGCGAGTGAAGTTTTGTGAGAAATGATTGCTTGCTTTATCATTGGAAGTTAGTAAGTGTTGGACACTGAATTGGAATGAATCTTACTGACATTGAAGACTTTAGTGGAAGATTAAAAGAGATCAAATGGGAGTTGGATTACTTCTTTTATGTCGACATGTAACTTTGGTTTGTGAACAAGTCGGGTTTAATGTCAAACTTGATGTTCTTAACACTTAAACGTTCCTAATAAATCACCCTTGATCAAATAAAAATGTTGAAATGGGATTAAAAACATGTTCGGATAAAATCGGATGAGTTTGTAAAAATACATATGGTTCGATTTGGTAGAAATGGGACAAACACTTTGGCTCATTTAAACGTATCAAATGTTCATATCTCGAGCTAATATTTGGCATACTATTGGTTGGCTGGGAGAGTAAATAAGAGGTAAAATAATATATACTAGTTGTGTTTCGAGAATCGGAAAACACAAAGGTGTTTTGGAGGGGCTGTGGCTAGTCGAACTTTACATAAAATCATAAGTTAAACATTAACTTGGACGTGGGCTGGTTCGTGTAGATTTGGGTGATGATGGGCTGGTGAAACGTGAAATGGGCCAAGGATTTAGACAGCCATGTGGGTTTTGGCAAAGGAGAATTAGTGGAGTGTTTAGTAATAATTAGTGTTACTAATAAGTAAGGATAATTAGAAAAGTGCATATCTCTTTGTGTAGAGATTTAATCATTACTAACTATTATCATCTGTGAAGTATCGAATTTAAATGAGAATGGAAGTCCCGTGATTCGTTTGTGGTTCGAGTAGAGGTTGCTATTTAATAGATATATATCACGAAAGCATAACGTGGTATTTACAGTAACAAGAGAAAAGTTTAAATTTTCCCATAAAAATGGGTTTTATTAAACCGTAAGTTGTGATTATCATTAATCAGTGAGATTTATTACGAGGGATTTTTACAGGTTCTCACATTGGGTAGTTGGGATCGTCGATTTTTTTATGTGGTAGTATTTTTTTTTTTTTTGACAGGATGAATATGGATGAGAAATTGTTTGAATTGTGTTTGAAATTGTGTGTTTAGAAGTGTGTTTGAAGTTGGTATTTATAAGGTTGTAAAGTTGTAAAGTTTTTCTCTGAAAAAAAGTTTTTTTTTTTTTTTTTTTTTTTTTTTTTTTTTTTTTTTTGTAATATCAAACGGTACAATTTTTTGATTTTTGTTTGTGTTTAAAATCGGTCGTTATGTAGACCGATTTCTCCAAAATCCCAACCCTCGACCGATATTATCATTTAGCCCATGTTGGGTCCTTCAGTACCCAAGAGTCGTTAAAACAGGATTTGAATACAAATTAAGCTAAGTGTTAATTAAACCGAAAACATTCTAAGTCACTGAGTGAACAGTCACTCAGTGAGTTACCTTCAAGATGCTCAGGACGAGTCTAAGAAGAAAGACTCACCAATTCAGGAAGGCGGTTCTCCCTGAAGTGTTACTTGAGACGAAGAAGAAGGTAATGGGATCAGTGAGCGTTAGACAAGAGCTCACTGAACCCCAAGTCTCCTCAACAACAATAACTGAAGACTGAAGACTGAAGGCAAATGACTGAAGAACCTGAAGCCTGAATAAAAGACGGGATAAAGCGGGAAGGTTTTGAGAAGATAAGAACATCCCTCAAGTGACTAAAAGTCGAAGAAGTGTCAGGACTGACACTCGAAGACTTTTTGGCACAATCCTATTGGTTCTTGGAAATGACAACTACTGTTGTAGTTGTCAGACACGCTTCCTATTTGTTTATGTAGTTTTAATCTTCAGTACTCTTAACATGTTTGCCTATAAATAGCAAACAGATGGAGAAAAGTGGGTTAGGTA
Source organism: Artemisia tridentata subsp. tridentata (assembly GCA_021014915.2). Classification (NCBI taxonomy): domain Eukaryota; kingdom Viridiplantae; phylum Streptophyta; class Magnoliopsida; order Asterales; family Asteraceae; genus Artemisia; species Artemisia tridentata. The sequence goes on from CP139508.1 coordinate 268,355,921, forward strand.
TTTTTGTGCAATAAAAGCTTAGACTTTCACAATACCCCTTTTCTCCTACAAAGAGTAACGTATCCCTGAGATAGCTCAGTGGGTCGAACTGTTACCACTTAAAGCATTGCTTAAGTTTAGATAGGAGACATCATACCTTGTCTATTCAATCCCAAGTGTTTGTTCTGTAAAACACTTGGGTAATAGATTCTTTGATTCATTTCTAATAAGAATTTAAACTTTGAAAATACTTTGTGTTTTTATATTTACGTTTCATTAACTGTTAGAATTAATCAATACATTGTATTAGTCATAAACACAAATAGATTAACTTTATAGTTAACTCTAAGCGTATTAAGGGAACAACAAGTGGTATCAGAGCCTCTGGTTTATAAAATCTTTCTAAATTAACTAAGAGTGCTCAAGGTTTTTAAAACCAAGATCCTACTATGACTGATATAAATGTGCCCAGCTAGTCGACAAAAAGGGTGGAAGCTTTTCAGCTGTTGCCCCTCGACTTGAAGCTGGTAAATTTAGCAAGTGGAAAAAGCGAATGCTTTGCTACTTGACTAGCATGGAACCATACTACATCTCTTGTCAAAGATGGTCCCTATGTCCCAAAGACAGCTGAAGGACTTAACAAGCCTGAGGCTCAATGGACCATTGATGAGAGGAGGGTGGTCAATCAAGACCAACGCCTGAAAAGCATCATTATATCTTGTCTTCTTGACGATATAATGGAATCAGTCATCAACTGTTCAACAGCCAAGCAAACTTTGGATGACTTGGTCAATAGCTTTGAGGGTCCCTCAGATACCAAGGAAAACAGGGTCATGGACCTAAAACTTGAGTATAATACTTTCAGGGCAAAAGACTCTGAAAGTCTCTCAAAGACTTATACCAGATACAAGACTTTGATAAACGAGCTATCAAATGATGGTGTAGTGTTGTCTAAGCATGAGACAAATGTTGGCTTTGTCAACAGTCTCCCTGAGAAGTGGCTAAACTTCACACAAGGCCTGAGGAATGCTAATCACATTCAGACTCTTGAGCTCCCTGAGATCTATGGGAAGTTTGTCTATGAAGACAACTTAATCTCAAGGAGATACCCTGACTCAAAAGCTCTTGAGTCCAAAAAGGCCTTGACCTCCACAACCATATCAACTGCTTTTTATACTAATGGTGTTGTGCAGGATTTTAAAGAGGATTCTGATGATGAAATTGATGAAAGGACTAGTGATGAGTACCTAAAAGATTTAAACTTGGAATTCCAAGAGAGGGCACTCCTTGCTAGTTAAAAACGTTTCATCAAAAGAAACCAGTCCAACTTTTCAAAAGGAAAAGCAAATGAAACCACTGAATGTTTTAACTGTGGTAAAAAGGGTCATTTTGCTAGGGACTGTTATTCCAAAACCATCTCAAAACCCTCTTACAAATTTTCTGGAAATAGTTCCTCAGGAACTAGCAAGTTTCAACCTAGAATGTTTCAGTCGACCCAACAATTTCAAAACAAGGGTCAAAAGGACTTTGAAGCAAAATATAGGAAAGCTAAGGCTAAACTTGCACTTCTTGAAACTAATCCCTCTATGTCTCAGGCTGCTCAAACATCCAAACCTGTTCAGACAAAGAACAAGGTTTTAATTGCTGAAGCTTATGATTGGGATGAAGAAGAGGTCTCCTCAGATGAGGAAATTAGAGTGAGTGCACTGATGGCACTCTCTGAAGGTGATTAGGTGGCTGTTGGGAAAAGCCATTCAAGGAATGGAGAGTGGGTAAACATCACCATGAAGAAGAGACATGCCAGGGATCCTGTTTGGCATCTAGATAGTGGATGTTCAAGGAGCATGACTGGTGTGAAAGAGTATCTGCACAAGTATGTGGATGAATCAGGACCCAAAGTGATATTTGCTGATAACTCATCATGTCTCACTGAAGGTTATGGTTCAGTAAACTGCAATGGTATAGTCTTTACTAGGATAGCTTATGTAAATGGTCTTAAATACAATTTGATCAGTGTCAGTCAACTATGTGATGCTAAATACATAGTTCAGTTTGATGATAAACAAGGAATCATCTTCAATGCTAATAAGGAAGTTGTCCTTATTGCACCAAGAAGACATGATGTTTATGTGTTGGACATGTCCAGTCTGACTCAGAATGGAACTTGTCTCTTTACCAAGGCCACTGATACTCTCAACTGGCTTTGGCATAAGAGACTCTCCCACCTGAACTTCAAAAACATAAACAACCTTGTAAAACAAAACAAGGTCCTTGGCTTACCATCTCTTGTGTTTTCAAAGGATAAACCATGCTCAGCTTGTGAAAAAGGTAAACATCACAGAGCATCCTTCAAAAATTATGAACTTGAATGTTTCTGTGATGAGAAAGGAATTTCCCAAAAATTTTCCTCACCTTACACACCTGAACAAAATGGTGTGGCTGAAAGGAAAAATAGAACCCTCATTGAAGCAGCCAGGACAATGCTAAATGGATCAGTCCTTTCCAAACACTTTTGGACTGAAGCAGTAAAGACTGCCTGTTACACACAAAACAGATCCATCATTGTCAAGAGACATAGCAAAACTCCTTATGAGTTATTCAAGGGAAGGATCCCTGACATCAGCTACTTTCATGTCTTTGGGTGTCCTGTGTTTATTCATAATCACAAGGATCACTAAGGAAAATTTGATGCCAAAGCTGATGATGGATACTTCCTGGGATACTCCCTTGTCTCAAAGGCCTTCAGGGTTTTCAACACTAAGAGACAGCATACTGAGGAAACATTTCATGTTACCTTTGATGAGAGCATTGATGCAATCAGTGTCTCTAACAACTCAGTGGAAGAGATAGGTATTGATGAATCATCAAGATACCCTCCTGATGAACATCATCCTGAAAATGGTCCTTCCACTCAGTACAAAGCAAATGCTGACATCTCCTATTACATCATTTCCCACAACCTTCCTTACCCAACCATCACTGAGTTTGTTGAAGCACAAAGAAGTACTGATGAAATCATTCAGTCTGAACAAAGTGCTCAGGAACCAAACAATCATAGTGATGAGTCAACCCACTCAGACACTCAAGATGCTGAAGATCATCATGTGTCTGATCCTAATCCTACCCATCAGTTCTCAAGTTCTAATCAGTATCCTAGACCTCAGGACAGTTGGACTAGGTCTCAGGATATAGAACTTGTCAATATAATTGGCGAGCCTACTGAAGGCATGCTCACAAGAAGCATGGCTGCACAACTGAGAGCAGCCTCAGCCAATGAATGCCTATTTGTGGACTTCATCTCCACAATTGAACCCAAAAGTGTCAAGGAAGCACTTAATCACCCAAGTTGGGTTCAGGCCATGCATGATGAACTGGAACAATTTGACAGAAACAAGGTAATGACCTTGGTCAAGTGTCCTGAAGATGTTTCAGTCGTTGGCATGAAATGGGTATTCAAAAACAAATCTGATGAAAATGGCATAGTAATTAAAAACAAAGCTAGACTTGTAGCCAAAGGCTATAATCAACAAGAAGGCATTGACTATGAAGAAACATTTGCACCAGTAGCAAGGATGGAAGCCATCAGGATCTTCCTTGCTTTTGCTACATACATGAACTTCAAGGTGTACCAAATGGATGTTAAAAGTGCATTCTTAAATGGTTCACTGAAAGAAGAAGTTTATGTTCAGCAACCTCCTGGATTTGAAAGCCATGAGTTTCCTGACTATGTCTGCAAGCTTAACATAGCCCTTTACGGACTGAAACAAGCTCCCAGGGCATGGTATGAAAACTCTTTCAGCCTTCCTGATCCAAAATAAATTTTTCAGAGGCAAGATAGACAACACACTGTTTATCTACACGACAAATAATGATGTCATACTTGTACAAGTGTATGTTGATGACATCATCTTTGGCTCAACAAGTTATAAACTTTGCAAACAGTTTGAAAAACTTATGGCAAAGAAATTTGAAATGAGTATGATGGGAGAACTGACTTACTTCCTTGGTCTGCAAATCAAGCAGACTGATAAAGGAACCTCTATCAGTCAAGAGAAGTATGTCAAAAGCCTACTGAAGAAGTATGAGCTCAGTGACTGTGCCTCAGTCAAGACTCCCATGGTACCCCCAAACAACCTTGGTCCTGATCTTACTGGAAAACCTGTAAAACCCCAAAATTTAACTCAATCCGAAATGACTAAAATACCCTCGAATTTGAAATTTTAAGAATTTATAATTTACGCTATAAATTAAAACTTGAGTTATATAATATGTTATGACTCGAAACCTTGCAACGTGAACACATAACCTAAAGTATTATATAAATTTTGTATGAACCTTATAGTATAAAATATGTCACGTTTAAATGTATCACATAGGACAAATAATTAAAAGTCTAACTATAAATAAACATACCAACTAAATGTTTATGTCAAGAATGGAAACTTTCAATTTTGTGTCTAGTGTGTCCATCACACGTTATATTTTTTCAACTTTGTGAAACTAAAAACTTGGGACCCTCATTCACACGTTACACAAATCAATATTTAGTCAAAATAAGGGATTTGGATATCCCTGATTTGTAGCAACAGTTTCGGTACCCTCATTCACTCCCATCTATAATTTGACCTATCCCACTTCTAAACCAAAATCATTTAAACCAAAACCCTAAAAACACTTTACAAAGTCTCGGCTACAACCTTGTTCCTCTCACTGTTCGATCTAAAACAAGGCTGCAAAGGAGTTCTCTATTTCTCTTTTCTTGTGAAATCTATACTTGGTGATCTCTGGTTCGAGAAGGGTGTTGAGGTTGTAGTTCTACAGCAGGTCGAGGAGTGTGGATCGTGGGTTCCTTGGGCAGTTGTTCTCCTTCTCGTATTCACGCTTCAAGGGTACTCGTATCTCTTTAACTTGTTCAATTTCTTTTCGTTTAAATCTGTGTAACACACTCTCTATTAGACGAACATGAATCTGTGAAAACCTATATGTTGTGTGTAGCAAAAGTCACATAAAATAATACCAGCCCTCACCAAATAACGACTTGTAAGGCTTACATATATGTCGACCCATATCTAGTTCGACTCTCCTAATTTTCTGTTTTGATTTGTTTAAGCATGCACGTATGGGACTAAATTTGTTCGAACTAAAATGAAGAGTATACATACATGTTGGTTTTGGGGTCGATCTAGTTAACACAAAACAGCCATGGGTGTGTTGGGTTTGTGTCGAGCTAAAAACGAGATAACATGTTCCTTGTGTCTTTTCTTTGTCGAACCACAACAACCATAATAAGAGTCACAACCTGTTAAAACAAATCATATTCGACCCATAGAGCTCGCATGAAATCATAACCTCTTCCACATGAAATAACGATTTTGGGTAACCTTATATATATCGACTAAAAGAAGCTGTTCCATTGAACTTGTGTTGATCCACTTTATACGACCCAAACATATATTATATTCAATCCTAACGAGCTAAAAGAAAAGAACAAGACATGGTTGCGTTTGGGTTTATAGTCGATAATAAACGAAACTAAAAAGGGAGTCGCGGTTTTAGTTTTGGTGTGTAAACAGGTGGCTGTAAATGAGTCTTGTGTGTGTGTGTCGTGTGGTGGTCAATGGGTGTTGATAGGGCTGTTTTGTATGTAGATATCGTTCAACTTAGGTCATGCGAGAAGAAGGTTGCATGCATGGCCATTCCTTTTCCTATGTTCTATCTTCGAAGCAGTAAAACAAAGAGTAAATTGGTTGGTTTTTGGGTACAGTGAGAGTGTAGTAATAATATAAAAAGAAGCATGTAGTATGCGTATTCTAGGCCTGACTTTTTCCTCTTTATTGTGTTCCATCCCTTCATTCAAATCAAAAGAAATCACATGGGGAGTTGGTTTGTCTGTGGAAGTGTAGGCGGTACAAAGAGTAGAGTGGTCTATGTTTCCACTAAATTTCACTTCTCACTCCATACTTTACCATTTAGTCACATTAAATCCTAAAATTTCTAAAGGTGTCATATTAAATCTTAAGCTAAAATATTTATCATTATAAGTCTAAAATTTCTTAATTGGCATTTTAACCTTAAACGTTATTATATCAGAAAACGTGCTAGAAATAGAAAATTTACTAAAAATGTAAAGCATACTAAAATTCATAGGAACTTAAAATAATACTTGATTATCATATTCGTGTAGATCCGGTGAAGCGGGAGTGGTTGTCATTCCTTTGTGACCATCTTTGGTGTTGTTTTGCTTTCGTCAAGGTACAGATATTCTGACCTTTCTTTTAAGGTTTCTCATGATCTCTCTCGTATTCTGAATCCATTAGTTTTTGATTCGATTGCTATGATTTTCCTTTGCTTGAACCTCACCTGTTGAGTTCCATTTGATATGAATTCGGATATGAAGCTATGCTATGAAAACCTTTTCTAATTATATCTTGAAAATGTTTTGAGGAAAAACTATTTTAAAAGGGTGTTTATAAATGAGGCAAAACCATTTTATATAAATGTTACTAACTTTTATGAAGGCTATTTTGGAAGACTAATTTTTATGAAAAACAGTTTTGAAAGAATATTTTATGAAAATCACTTTAAAGAATCGTTTTATTAAAGGCACAAATAAAGGATTGTTTAAAATGGACTTTGATGGAAGTTTTAAAATGAACTTTTGAGATGAACCTTGATTATGATTATGAATTATGATTCAGTTAAGATTTCCCAGGCCATTTCTATGTTTCCTTGTGTATGAACCTTTTGATATGACGTTGAGATGCATTTCTGATATATGACTTTGAGATGACCTTGAGATATGATTCTTAGTTTGATACCCGAGCCACCTTTCTGTTTCCTAGCCAGGAAGGTAACCTGGCCGTGTCTGTGATGCACCACTGGCATGACTCCTGTGTGGGGGAGTGATTTCTCACGCCGTCCCCTTTTATATTATGATATGGCCATTATGATTCTGAGATTATGATTTTGAGATGACTTTGAGTGGGGGCGTATGGATTGCAATCCTAGGCATGTATGTTTAGTGGATTTAACTATGATTTTGAGTATGACTTTGAGGTGACTGGTGCTTGTGTGCATTACACGCCTTTCACATTTTTGGGAGCTAGCTACTCCACCCCATTTGATACATGAGGCCACCCCTCATATTATCTGGTTGCCTGAGAGGTATCCCCTCTGATTGTGAGACTATGATTTTGAGATGTGACTTTGAGATTATGACTTTGAGTTTCTGGGCTCGTGGTGGATAACTATCCTAAACCTTTACTCTTGTACCTTATCTATGTCTCATTCATTATGCTACATCTGATTACTTCTGTTTACTTTCGTTTCCGTTTATTATATATCTGTTCACTGGGCTTTGTAAGCTCAGCCGCACGTTTTCTTTTCGTGTGCGGCAGGTTTTAGATGGAAGATGGGTATGAGTGAAGAGACCTTTGGACTTAGAAGACCTTGATAGTTATTCTGAAGTAGAAGTCATTAGAAGGACTGCATTGCAGACTTAGTATTTAGCTTTTGTTTACTTTGTAACCTTGTGTTTTCAGTATTTCATTTGTAACCTTTGAGAATCCTTGTATTACTATTGAATGTATGTTTTGTTTGATCTGATATGAAGCCATTAATGTGATACTTCTACCCTTGCTGGGTTGGGGTGTTACAATTATGGTATCAGAGAGACAGGCTGCGATTCGTAATACATTTACCCTTGACCTGTGTAAGTTAGGACCACTAAGTTTTCCCTGTAGGCGCTCGTAAGACAACCTTTGAAAATTTGCCTTAAGATTCCCCAATAGGAACGTAAGTTTTGACCGGTGAGGAATGGGTAGACTATAAGGTATTCGTTTAAGTATCATTGCTTCCGCATTACTCTGATTCGTGCCTTTGCTTTTAGCTAAGCCTTATAAGAACTTTTGTTTCAGAAGCTAGAAAGCTTGCAACCTAAGTTTAGTAACCAAGTAAGTTTGAAATCCCTCGAGAACTACATGGATACCTTGCACCATTTAAATTTCACTTCCTGATTTTGAATCCCTATTTTCGATTTGTTTGATAAATGGTTTGATACCTTTCTGACCATCCAGATGGTCATCCAACCATAATGTGTTTGACACATTCTACGAATTCATTACTCTTGTCGGATATGAAGTGTATCATCTGATACTACTCAGTTCTGAGTAATCCATTACTACTCCTATGAGAATCCTGACAATTATCACTTTTGGTTAGATCCTGTTGACGTCTGATATCACTTTTGGAAATCGAAAGCTTATGCTTTGCACCACCTGAAATTTGAATCTGATTAAATCTAGAAGGCTTTGAGAACTGCATAGTAATTGCCTGACACTAATTGATCCTTATCTTCAAATATTGACAATTTCCCTTCAATATCTCACCTTTAACGTTTGCAACAAGTTTGAACTTCCTACCATGATTACCGATTGTTAGACCCTCTGCTATCACTATTACTCTGGAGACTTGTGTGTTAATTTCGCGGTTATGAAGTTTCCCTAGAACCCATTTCGTACACCAATGAACGAACCTCATCTTGAGAGCTCTTTGGCACTTTGAGTCTTCTGAAACATGAACCTTATCTTGAATGTTATTTGGCACCCTGGATCTTGAACACGATTTCTGATTGAACCACAAAGTTTTCCACCGGAGTGTGAAGTAAGTTTGCTTAAGCATATTTTCTTGACGTAATTCAGTCTCGTTCGCGATAAAGAAGGATGATGACAAGAGATATGTATTGATTTCTGGATGCTGAACCGTATTGTTATTTAGAACCCTTATTTCTCCACCCCGAAACGACTATGTATCTATTCAATTTCAGAGCGCGAAGTTTTCCTTCAGATGGAGTATGAATTGAGGATTATTCTTGAGATCGCTCTCCATATTGTAACAACTGATATGAAGGTTTGTGACGCTAATAGTATTAGCTAAAGCCCTCACTGTTTTGTGAATTTGATAAATGATGTTTTCTCGTGAGTACTTGGACAAATGGTCATTTTATGACTTAATAATACCTTCGGAGTCGAGAGAGAATCATGTTGCACCTTGTTAGAAAGTTGACGATCATTTGTGCATTCTGGGAGATGGATATTTGTTAAGAGAACGGTGTTCTCTGCCTGACATGGAGTTGACGACAATGGAGACTACCCTGAAGAGTGAAGACATTCCTTACAAGGCAGAAGTGTTGGCAATGCAGAAGAAGAAATTCTAGTCAAGATGGCGAGCCTGGAACTGATGAAGACATGTAGTCTCACTTCCCTATTCATCTTGGTTGTACTAAGATGAATTGAGAGCGGAAGCAGACTGGATGATGAAGAGATTTAAAGATCGTGCCAGAAAGCCACAACACTCCATCGCATTCCAAGAAGAACTGCAGGAGGCTCGATGAACCAGACACAAGATCCCGATTTTGGGTTTCACTTCCCGATTGATGGACAGACGAAGGTAGATTAACCGGACTTGAGGAGATTGGATGTACTGAACGAACGAAAATTTGAAACAGACCCTTTATGCTTGGAAGAGTTGATTCTATGAAGGCCGAAGTTCTGACGACTAACTTTCATTTCCGTTGACCCTCTTAAGTTTCGTTATATCTTTAAGCCCCCTTGAAGCATTTCAGTTCGTATTTATTTTTCGTATGTTCGGTGATGGCTTTGTTTGGAGAGATTTTGGCGAATTGTGGAAGATATGATGCTCGTGACGGCGTAACTCACTTCTGCTAAGCAATCTGGGATTTTGATACTCTTAGAAATAGTTTTGTTTTTCCTCTTGACTATGGCATTGATTTTGTTGACCTCTGAGACTGTAGAATTACTAGGTGGATTAAGATAGGTGGTTTTGATTACGACTTGAGATAAAGTATGACCATCATGAGGGCATAATTATATGATGCCAGTATTATGACGTCTGGCCAACGTGATAATACTTACATCATATAACGTGCACTTGTTGTGGGCATAGGATATCTTGGGGAGTACCTAAGAAGTTTAGAATTTGAACTCCGTTGGACTATCCGCGAATAGTGAGACTTTAGGTTCATTCTACCTATGCGTATGCTCTGCTTTCGTTCGTTATATATCGGAATGATTTTGGACTCTCGTTTTGCATTCCGTTAACCTCAGTCATAAATATTGAACTCTTTGTAGAGCTCTCTACTGTTGAAACAATTAATTTGATTTGAAATCTTGTTCGTATTCCATATGAGCTTTCTAGAAGATTCACTTATCGTCCATTTCATGTTACATGGACCTTTTGATCAGAATCAACTTACTTTGTCTCCTTCTGAGAAATTTGAACCCACCTCGTTTTGATTTGAGTCATGAGAAACCTTTTTGGTGTGAAGATCTTTTTGGAAGAACCTCCTCGGGCGTGAGAATGTTTGTGACGACCTTTTGGTGACTTGCTGCGACTTCGTTTAACTTTGCGACTTCAATTTTCGAGGACGAAAATTCTTTTTTTTAAGAGGGGAAGAGTTGTAAAACCCCAAAATTTAACTCAATCCGAAATGACTAAAATACCCTCGAATTTGAAATTTTAAGAATTTATAATTTACGCTATAAATTAAAACTTGAGTTATATAATATGTTATGACTCGAAACCATGCAACGTGAACACATAACCTAAAGTATTATATAAATTTTGTATGAACCTTATAGTATAAAATATGTCACGTTTAAATGTATCACATAGGACAAATAATTAAAAGTCTAACTATAAATAAACATACCAACTAAATGTTTATGTCAAGAATGGAAACTTTCAATTTTGTGTCTAGTGTGTCCATCACACGTTATATTTTTTCAACTTTGTGAAACTAAAAACTTGGGACCCTCATTCACACGTTACACAAATCAATATTTAGTCAAAATAAGGGATTTGGATATCCCTGATTTGTAGCAACAGTTTCGGTACCCTCATTCACTCCCATCTATAATTTGACCTATCCCACTTCTAAACCAAAATCATTTAAACCAAAACCCTAAAAACACTTTACAAAGTCTCGGCTACAACCTTGTTCCTCTCACTGTTCGATCTAAAACAAGGCTGCAAAGGAGTTCTCTATTTCTCTTTTCTTGTGAAATCTATACTTGGTGATCTCTGGTTCGAGAAGGGTGTTGAGGTTGTAGTTCTACAGCAGGTCGAGGAGTGTGGATCGTGGGTTCCTTGGGCAGTTGTTCTCCTTCTCGTATTCACGCTTCAAGGGTACTCGTATCTCTTTAACTTGTTCAATTTCTTTTCGTTTAAATCTGTGTAACACACTCTCTATTAGACGAACATGAATCTGTGAAAACCTATATGTTGTGTGTAGCAAAAGTCACATAAAATAATACCAGCCCTCACCAAATAACGACTTGTAAGGCTTACATATATGTCGACCCATATCTAGTTCGACTCTCCTAATTTTCTGTTTTGATTTGTTTAAGCATGCACGTATGGGACTAAATTTGTTCGAACTAAAATGAAGAGTATACATACATGTTGGTTTTGGGGTCGATCTAGTTAACACAAAACAGCCATGGGTGTGTTGGGTTTGTGTCGAGCTAAAAACGAGATAACATGTTCCTTGTGTCTTTTCTTTGTCGAACCACAACAACCATAATAAGAGTCACAACCTGTTAAAACAAATCATATTCGACCCATAGAGCTCGCATGAAATCATAACCTCTTCCACATGAAATAACGATTTTAGGTAACCTTATATATATCGACTAAAAGAAGCTGTTCCATTGAACTTGTGTTGATCCACTTTATACGACCCAAACATATATTATATTCAATCCTAACGAGCTAAAAGAAAAGAACAAGACATGGTTGCGTTTGGGTTTATAGTCGATAATAAACGAAACTAAAAAGGGAGTCGCGGTTTTAGTTTTGGTGTGTAAACAGGTGGCTGTAAATGAGTCTTGTGTGTGTGTGTCGTGTGGTGGTCAATGGGTGTTGATAGGGCTGTTTTGTATGTAGATATCGTTCAACTTAGGTCATGCGAGAAGAAGGTTGCATGCATGGCCATTCCTTTTCCTATGTTCTATCTTCGAAGCAGTAAAACAAAGAGTAAATCGGTTGGTTTTTGGGTACAGTGAGAGTGTAGTAATAATATAAAAAGAAGCATGTAGTATGCGTATTCTAGGCCTGACTTTTTCCTCTTTATTGTGTTCCATCCCTTCATTCAAATCAAAAGAAATCACATGGGGAGTTGGTTTGTCTGTGGAAGTGTAGGCGGTACAAAGAGTAGAGTGGTCTATGTTTCCACTAAATTTCACTTCTCACTCCATACTTTACCATTTAGTCACATTAAATCCTAAAATTTCTAAAGGTGTCATATTAAATCTTAAGCTAAAATATTTATCATTATAAGTCTAAAATTTCTTAATTGGCATTTTAACCTTAAACGTTATTATATCAGAAAACGTGCTAGAAATAGAAAATTTACTAAAAATGTAAAGCATACTAAAATTCATAGGAACTTAAAATAATACTTGATTATCATATTCGTGTAGATCCGGTGAAGCGGGAGTGGTTGTCATTCCTTTGTGACCATCTTTGGTGTTGTTTTGCTTTCGTCAAGGTACAGATATTCTGACCTTTCTTTTAAGGTTTCTCATGATCTCTCTCGTATTCTGAATCCATTAGTTTTTGATTCGATTGCTATGATTTTCCTTTGCTTGAACCTCACCTGTTGAGTTCCATTTGATATGAATTCGGATATGAAGCTATGCTATGAAAACCTTTTCTAATTATATCTTGAAAATGTTTTGAGGAAAAACTATTTTAAAAGGGTGTTTATAAATGAGGCAAAACCATTTTATATAAATGTTACTAACTTTTATGAAGGCTATTTTGGAAGACTAATTTTTATGAAAAACAGTTTTGAAAGAATATTTTATGAAAATCACTTTAAAGAATCGTTTTATTAAAGGCACAAATAAAGGATTGTTTAAAATGGACTTTGATGGAAGTTTTAAAATGAACTTTTGAGATGAACCTTGATTATGATTATGAATTATGATTCAGTTAAGATTTCCCAGGCCATTTCTATGTTTCCTTGTGTATGAACCTTTTGATATGACGTTGAGATGCATTTCTGATATATGACTTTGAGATGACCTTGAGATATGATTCTTAGTTTGATACCCGAGCCACCTTTCTGTTTCCTAGCCAGGAAGGTAACCTGGCCGTGTCTGTGATGCACCACTGGCATGACTCCTGTGTGGGGGAGTGATTTCTCACGCCGTCCCCTTTTATATTATGATATGGCCATTATGATTCTGAGATTATGATTTTGAGATGACTTTGAGTGGGGGCGTATGGATTGCAATCCTAGGCATGTATGTTTAGTGGATTTAACTATGATTTTGAGTATGACTTTGAGGTGACTGGTGCTTGTGTGCATTACACGCCTTTCACATTTTTGGGAGCTAGCTACTCCACCCCATTTGATACATGAGGCCACCCCTCATATTATCTGGTTGCCTGAGAGGTATCCCCTCTGATTGTGAGACTATGATTTTGAGATGTGACTTTGAGATTATGACTTTGAGTTTCTGGGCTCGTGGTGGATAACTATCCTAAACCTTTACTCTTGTACCTTATCTATGTCTCATTCATTATGCTACATCTGATTACTTCTGTTTACTTTCGTTTCCGTTTATTATATATCTGTTCACTGGGCTTTGTAAGCTCAGCCGCACGTTTTCTTTTCGTGTGCGGCAGGTTTTAGATGGAAGATGGGTATGAGTGAAGAGACCTTTGGACTTAGAAGACCTTGATAGTTATTCTGAAGTAGAAGTCATTAGAAGGACTGCATTGCAGACTTAGTATTTAGCTTTTGTTTACTTTGTAACCTTGTGTTTTCAGTATTTCATTTGTAACCTTTGAGAATCCTTGTATTACTATTGAATGTATGTTTTGTTTGATCTGATATGAAGCCATTAATGTGATACTTCTACCCTTGCTGGGTTGGGGTGTTACAAAACCAGTGAATCAAACTCTTTTTAGAGGAATGATAGGATCACTGATGTATCTACTTGCATCAAGGCCTGATATCCAATTCTCAGTCTGTTTGTGTGCCAGATATCAATCTGACCCAAGAGAATCTCATATCACTACTGTGAAAAGGATATTCAGGTATCTGAAAGGTACTCCAAGCCTTGGATTATACTATCCAAAATGCTCAGGCCTTGATCTTAAAGGATACTCAGACTCTGACTATGCTGGATGCAACATGGACAGAAAAAGCACTTCAGGCTCCTGCCAAATTCTTTGTGGAAAACTAGTCTGTTGGAGTGCTAAGAAGCAACAGTCAGTTGCCATGTCCTCAGCCGAAGCTGAATATGTTGCAGCAACAAGTTGTTGTGCAAATGTACTCTGGATGAAAAGTCAACTCAGTGACTATGGAATTCAGTACAAGATGGTTCCCATCTTTTGTGATAACACGAGTGCAATTGCCATCTCAAACAACCATGTTCTTCATCAGAGAACAAAACACATTGATATTAGATATCATTTCATCAGGGACCATGTCATGAATGGTGACATAGAATTACACTTCATTCCTACTGAATATCAGCTAGCTGATATATTCACCAAGCCATTGGATGAACCAACTTTCTCAAGACTGAAAGCTGAACTAGGAATGTTGGATATTGAGAATCAGTCCACTGATTGATTCCATCCAAATAAGTGTAAATTCTGAAAACCCAGGTCCCTGACTCAATGTGTTCTTCAGTGAAATGAATCATTGAACCTCAGGAACTAAACCCAAGTTCTTGAAATCTTGAACCTCAGGAACTAAACCCAAGTTCCTGAACCTTAAGTCCTCAGGAATTAAACCCAAGTTCCTGAACCCTTGAACCATCAGGACTAAACCCAAGTCCTGAATAAACAGGTTCACTGAATGAAAAGTCATTCAGGGCCCTCAGATGACATTCAATGCTAACTTAAATGCTCTAAGTATCTAGTTAGTAAATGTCCGAGGTTGGTAACTGAATTCTTATTTAATATAAGAATATTTGTTCTTTTGCCTTTCTGGCATGCACCTCATGGGCCACCACATTCCCACTTGGCATTTAATGCCTCTCCAATCACATAACAGATATGTGATGACTCAGCTCTGCAAGTTATACTTTTTGCAGACGGCTCAAACTGTCTCTTTTTTTTGGTAAAGGGGAGTAATCCTGCACCCTTGTAAATAGATAACCAAAAAAACGTTTAAGTACAAAGGATATGGGTGAAGTCCCATATCTCAGCCCGTTACATAGGCACTAACAAGCAAACTATATAAGAATGACATGTCATTCTTATGACTTACATAATAACTAACCAAAAACTACCAAAAATGATTAAAATTACATAGGACAATACAAAACTACTCATGTAAAACACATGAGTCTTCTAAATCATTATGGCGTTTCACGTCCACTTCATACCAAATAGGGTTTCAACCCTAACTTCCAAGAAAACGAGTGCGAAGGTTTTTGAACAAGGATACCCCCAAACTTGACTTCCATCGAGAGCAAACCATGATCCACAGCCACTGTTATTATTAGTTAACAAACAATAATAACCTATATAAGAGTTTAGCATAAGCAATACGGATCATAGAGAAGAAAATCCCAACAAGGTATTTCATGGGATTCGAATACCAATCCACACCAAGTTACAACCATACACAAAAATAGCTAACATGATCAAAACGGGATAGGAAACTTAGCAGCTCCGAAACCCAAAAAAGATCCATGTAAGCCATACTTCCATCAATGGTACGAGTCAGCAGCATCAGCAAGCATGATACGAATCAGCCCCTACAATCGACAGTGCCAAGAGCATACTAGACCCCAACGTAAAACCACCACAGTAACAAACCACCAGCAGATCCGACTGTAGCAGTAATGCGATACCATACTAGGGTTTTACAAAACCTAACTTCCCAACATACGTGTAGCAGACCCAAAAACGAACACAATAGAACCCCAGCAGGTCATAAGTACACATAACGGATAGATCATCACAACCATTCACCACATAATACTCAGTAGTGATGACGTTAATAGGGTATAACGCCCTAATTTCCAGCAATAGCAGTCACATGACCGAATAAAGAAACAAATCGCAGCAGGTCATAGACAGCAGACATAGGGTTTTTGAACAAGATTTCCCTAACAAACTTGACTTACACCTCTAGATTGGCGGTTATGAACGTGATTAGATGTGCTATCAATAATGCATGGATATAATAACAAAGGTAGATTACCATGCAGTAATGAATCTCACAAAGAATCCACCGACCCACCATGCAAGGGAATTGTATTCAACATTAAACACATGGCCTAATCACCACGAGCACCCAGGTCTGATAAACATAACCATCCGATCTTATATTACGAATCAATAATCTTCAAATAGGGTTAAAGCCCTAACGTATAGCAAACGAACAGATCCGTCTTAAGGATATGCAGATCGAGAATAACCCTTATATCCAAAAGAATCACGAATAATAGGGTTTAAAAAACCCTAACGTCCAGCAACGAAACCCATACTTGCAGCTAGTTTATCCCTATAACCGAAGGACAAACCAGGACATACATCTCTCTCAAAACCCACATAACATAAACTTCAATCCAAGCAGGAACATGCAATAAATGAATAACCCTAACGAGGGTAACATTCAATCGTTAAAAGATAAAACCCAAAAAGGGATTTGTATCATTAAGGAGCAAAAGCGAATATAACCAATACAAAATTACCACTGACCCACGATTGAAGGATAAAGTAAATTCAGCACATGCATCATAATATATAAAAATAGAGGACCATGCAGTCGTGGAAGGCAATCAGAAAAAATACCAAAAGCGAGTGACCGACCCACAATTAGAAGAAACAATTTAATATTAATCAACACAAGAGCTGATTATGAATTAAATTTAGATCGCTTGGTAGGGAATCGTAGGTAGTTAATTGCTTTAATATAAAAACCTCCCAGCCGCCGCCTCTTTAATATAAAAATCAGTCCACAAGACGTATTGCATACCCAAGAGAGGGTAGAGAGGACGTATGAGGATTGATTTATGGCCGGAATTAGTGAAGGAGGAGGCGGCCGGAAATCACCATAGAGAGAGAGAATTTTTTAGGGTTGTATCAGACGGCTCAACTGTTTGCCTAGACAGTTGCGCCAAACTAGGATAGTGGGGTGGTTAGGCATTAAATGCGGATCTCAAACGTTTTTATTCAAAACGGTTTTCAAAATAATATCTTTTGAGAAAATAACCGCTTAAATGCCTAAAATACCCTCCACTTCACTTCCCTATAAATACCCCACAAACAAGAAACACACACACATTTTTTAGAAATCTTAAGCAAAATTTTGCCCTTTTCTTTCAAAACTAAAAATTTTGTGTATGTGTTCTTAGCTATTAGAAACCCAGACCATTTGTTGATTACCTAGACTTTCCCAACAAAAATGGCTTCTTCTATGGCTATTACATACGCCCCAAATGTGGAATTCAAAATGGAGGGCGTAGACTTGACCAAGAACAATGTGGTAGGCAATTTTGCCTATCCTCAAAAGTTTTGGGCGTACAAGAATGTAGTTAAGTATCTACAAAACTACTTTCTTGCTACGGCATTTACAAAGACCCCCTCAGTCATTATCATGACTACTTGAGGTAATTTTGGTGTACGGCAGTGGCAACAAGCCCTGAAGACACTAGGGACTCAATCATAACATTCACAGTAATGAATGGGAGAAGGACCCTCTCCCTTGATTACAAAACCTTTATTAAAGCCACTGGCCTTGATTTCGCTGTGAATTTTGAGCCCAACCCTACTGACCAAGAAGTTAAAGCAGAGCTGCTTTTTCTAGGGCCACATGACCCCAGACAACCTGAGGTGGCCCCAGGTTCATTATTGGCTAAGGCACCAATAATTAAAACTTGGTTTCCCCCAGCCTGGAGGATCCTGATGACTTTTGTCATTCAGGTCCTGGGAGGCAACAAATCCTCCACGGAATAGTTGAACTCATCATAACAATTGATGGTGTTTAGTCTCCTGGAGGGTAGAAAAATAGACATCGGAGGAATAATCTTCCGAGACCTCGTGTCCAAGCTCTCAAGAAAGTCTAGGCAAAAACACATGTCCTATCCTAGATTCATTTCCTGCGTGCTTCAGGACCTACTTCGCACTGATTATATGAGGCCTGATGCTCAAGGTTCTAAACCTGACGTCCTACACAAGGTTAATTATACTAGTGGCGTTACTGATGTACAACCAGTCTCCCTGACCAACTACATGCTGGTAGTCATTCAGGGTGACAAAGCTGTCTCACCCATTCCTTCTCCTGAAAAGTAGGAGAAGAAGAAAAAGAAGGCAGGGACCAAGAAGGTGGTTAAACCCAAATCACTCGCCCTTGGATCTTCTGCCTCAAAACACTCAGAAGGGGAAACAATGGCCAAGACCTCAGAGGCACCCATCATTGAGACCCTCTTGACCCTAAAACAAACGCCAACAGAGGTCACTGATAAATCATCCTCAGTGTCCTAGGGCAAACCTCAGTTTCCTCATGGCTCTACTGACATACACAAGTTGGTAGGGTCAGGAACCTTCAACCTCTCACATCCCAATGAAGGCACTGACAAATCACAATCAGCGCCTGAGGGAGAAAAGGGTCCTGAATCCTCGGTTGGGCAGCACTACTCAACTGGGAAGGGGACCCACACCCAATCACATCCCCATGAAGGCACTGAAAAATCACAATCAGTGCCTGAGGGAGTCAAGGATCCTGAATCCCCAAAAAGGCAGTACAACCCTGATGGGAAGGGGGTCCATCAACAATCACAAACTGTGCGTCATGATAGTGCTGGAAAACACCCGTCAGTACTTGAAGGCGCAAAGGGGGACAAAGACTCAGAGGGATTTAAATCACCCACTGATACGAAACCCACCAACCAATCCAGTCTCTCGGGATCTGACCCCAAACACCAGGCTGAGCAAACCCACTCAGTTATTATGGAAGGGTCAGGACCTGGCCAAACCCCGTTACAGATTCAGTCGATGGCGGATCTTCAGGCTGTTCTTATGTCTGATGAAGAGCTCAGTATTGAGAGTGAGGAAGAATTGTATGAGGCAGGTGATGAAATGGAGACTGATGCTCAACCCACTGAACAATCGCATAAGTCCTCTCCACATGGTGAAGAAACAGAGTCTCAGGCTGATCATTCTTCAGACTCTGAATCATCCTGCCCTCCAGAACTCAGGAAGTATGACAACATTCTTCCTCTCACTGAAAGACAATTGGTCAAGTTCCTACAAAAGGCCAACAATGCTCTCTTTACTGGGCTAACTGAAGAAATTTTTGACCAACACTGTGAAGCTGTTGTTCATTATGTCAACCTGAAGGAATTAGTGGAATCCTATCATATTGATGTTAATGAGCACAAGTCATCTATCTCCTTCTCCCTGACAAATCTTGATGAGAATCTTAAACTGTTCAACGAAGCTCTCACCAACATACACAAGAGTGTTGCAACTATTCAAGAGTTAGTGAAAGATGACCCTGAGCTTAACAAGAAGATTCTTCAAGCTTCTGAGAACTACCATCAACAGTCTGCTCAGTTGAGTGAGCTGGTAAACATGCTGAAATCCTCCAATCTTCAGGGAATCAGCTCTATAGTGGACTCCATCAAGTCTTCCCTGGGTCTTATGGAGTCACACTTGGCATCCTGGGCTACATCTTCTACTTCCTTGGCTTGGAATCTTGGGCCAAGGATGACAGCAATAGAAGCTTCTCAGGCTTCTCTTGAGGCTAAGGTCTCAACTCTTCAGCAGGACACCTCAGACATCAAATCGATGATGACTAAGATTTATCAAGCCTTCAAAGGTCAGGCTGCTCCCTCAACTTCAGTGACCGCACCAACTCTTGCTCTCACCGTGGGTCAAGCAACAGTTGAGGGGGATGTTGTTCCCTTAACACGCTTAGAGTTAACTAGAAAGTTAATCTATTTGTGTTTATGACTAATACAATGTAATGATTACTTTTAACAGTTAATGAAACGTTAATATAAAAACACACAGTATTTTCAACGTTTAAATTCTTATTAGAAATGAATCAAAGAATCTATTACCCAAGTGTTTTGTGGAACAAATACTTGGGATTGAATAGACAAGGTATGGTGTCTCCTATCTAAACTCAAGCTATGCTTAAGTGGTAACAATTCGACCCACTGAGCTATCTCAGGGATACGTTACTCTTTGTAGAAGAAAAGGGGTATTTGTGAAAGTCTAAGCTTTAATTGCACAAGAATACCTTACCCACTTTTCTCTATCTGTTTGCTATTTATAGGCAAACAGATCAAGAGTACTGAAGATTAAAACTAGATAAACAAATAGGAAGCGTGTCTGACAACTACAACAGTAGTTGTCATTTCCAAGAACCAATAGGATTGTGCCAATAAGTCTTTGAGTGTCTGACCTTACACTTCTTAGACTTTTGGCCACTTGAGGGATGGTTTGTCTGACCTCGATAAGACTTGTTCTTATCTTCTTAAAACCTTCCCTCTTTTCCCGCCTTTTATTCAGGCTTTAGGTTCTTCAGGCATTTGTCTTCAGTCTTCAGTTGTTGTTGTTGAGGAGATTGGGTTCAGTGAGCTCTTGTGTAAAGCTCACTGATCCATTACCTTCTTCTTTGTCTCAAGTAACACTTCAGTGAGTACCGCCTCACTGTGTGGTGAATCTTTCTTCTTAGACTCGTCCTGAGCATCTTGAAGGTAACTCACTGAGTGACTGTTCACTCAGTGACTTGGAATGTTTTCGGTTTCATTTACACTTAGCTTAATTTGTATTCAAATCTTGTTTTAACGACTCTTGGGTACTGAAGGACCCAACAATCTCCCTCTATTTGGATATAAATTATGCTTAAGTATTTTTGATCAGTTATGAGTGAGCTAATGACTTCTGCTCATACTGAATGTACTAGAAAGTAAATAAGGACACTGAAATAACAAAAACATCATCTTATTAAATATATTACATGTCCTAACAAAACTATACATAGTACAAGGATAGTGGTGGTGTTGGCAGATTCATTCAGTCGATCTTATAACCTAGGGCTTCAAGCTTTGGCTTCTTGGACTCTAGCTCATGCTGGTCATGATGCTCTTGAATATTTGTTCTCAGGTCTTGGCAGAACCTCACATTCTCAGGAGTCTTGATTGGTGAGGCCATCATGAGGAAACCCAGCATTGCCTTGATTCCTGATTGGTCAATATCACTCCATCTTTGGAAGGTTGGGTCTCCAAACTCATCAGTGAAGAACAACCCTCTTTCAGGTTGTTTGATGACCAAGTTGTTCCTGAATGGAACTCCTTCAGGGAGGGCTCTGTTGTAATCCAGACCAGAGACCTTGATCTCAGGCTCAGCTTCAATCTTCTTTCTCTTTCTTGAGGAAGACTGAGAGGGAGCAGGCTGTTCTGCTGAAGCAGGAAGAGGAGAGGGAATACCAAGTTCCTGAGGTGTTGCTGCCAATCTTTCATACCTTAGACTCAGGGACTTCAATAGACCAGGGACCACAACATTTGATTTTTTCGCTATTATTGGACCCAACTCATCCAATTCAGTGATCCCGAAGTCAGCGAATCTGAAGGGGTTATGAACCTCAAAATTTCTCTTGTCAGCACCTCTGTAGACAGTAACAATGGCAGGCTTGGTGTTTCGATGAATCTTGACATCAGTGATTGGTTCTGTTTTCAACCTGCTTGTCATGACCCACTGATATCTCTCAATCCTGTTCTGCCTAATCTCTTCAGTCCTTTTCAACCTTTCTTCCATTTTCATCCTGAGAGCAACCATCTCAGCATTCTGAGCATCCATAAAGCTCTTACCACCCTTTCTTCCAGCAAGTTATTTAGGCTCAAGACCTATCTTCTCAGCCTCTTCATGGACCACCTGAATAAGAGCAGCCTTGCTCGCCCTTTCTTCTTCGGCTGCCTTCTTCATTGCCTCCTCTTTCTCCATATAAGCTTGAACTTCCTCATTAGTAAGAAGTTTAATCACTCCATTGACCTCATAAGGGACCCTGACTGGCTCATCAGGGTTTTGCCTTCTTTCAGAGGAGGTAGGCACCAAGATTGTAGACTCAGGCTCAGTGGTTGTAAGAATGCCTTTCCCTTTGTCTTGGCGGGATGAAGATGGGTTGGTCTCAAGAATCTCCCCCTCAGTGTGAGAAGGAGGTTGCTCTTCAGTGATATTCTCCCCCTCAACTGTAGCTGGAACCATGGTGAGAGCAAAAGTTGGTGCACTCACTGAAGTTGAAGGAGCATCCTGACCCTTGAAGGCCTGATAAATCTCAGTCATCATTGACTTGATGTCTGAGGTGTCCTTCTGAAGAGTTGAGACCTTAGCCTCAAGAGAAGCCTGAGAAACCTCCATTACAGTCATCCTTGGCCCAAGATTCCAAGCCAAGGAAGAAGAAGAATTCGCCAAAGATGCCATGTGGGACTCCATAAGACCCAGGGAAGACCTGATGGAGTCCACTTTAGAGCTGAATCCCTGAAGATTTGAGGAGGTCATCATGTTTACCAGCTCAGCCTCCTGAGTAGATTGCTGCTGGTAGGTCTCAGAAGCCTGAAGAATTTTCCTGTTAAGCGCAGGGCCATCTTTCACTGACTCTTGAATAGTTTCAACGCTCTTTTGTAAGTTGGTGAGAGACTCGTTGAACATTTTAAGATTGTAATCAAGATTTGTCAGGGAGAAGAAGATAGATGACTTGTGCTCATTTACATCATCATGATAGGATTCCAATGATTCCTTCAGTTCGACGTAATGAACAGCAGCTTCAGTGTGGTGGTAAAAAAATTCTTCAGTTAGCCCAGTGAAGAGAGCATTGTTGGCCTTTTGTAGGAACTTGACCAATTGCCTCTCAGTAAGAGGAAGAATGTTGTCATACTTCTTGAGTTCCTGAGGGCATGATGATTCAGAATCTGAAGAATGATCAGTCTGAGATTCAGATTCTTCACCATATGGAGAAGACTGATGCGATTGCTCAGTTGGTTGTACATCAGTCTCCATGTCATCACCAGCCTCAAAAATTTCCTCCTCACTCTTTTCCTTGAGCTCATCTTCAGAATCAAGAAGAGCCTGAATATCCCCCATAGACTCAATCTCAAAAAGGTTAACCGGCTCCTCTTTATAAGAAGACTTGCCTTGGTTTTGGCCAGGTCCTGACCCCTCCATAAAAACTGATTTGGTTTTATCAGCCTGGCTAGTCATAATAACTTACTGCTCAGCCTGACTTTTGGGGGCAGTTCCTGAGAGAATGGATCCGCCTGAGGTGGTTGTGGGTTCCGTATCAGCGGGTGGTTTATATCCCTCTGAGTCTTTGTCCCCTTGAGCGCCTTCAAGTCCTGACGGGTGTTTTTCAGAACTATCATGAGGCACTGATTGCGATGGTTGATGGTCCCCCTTCCTATCAGGGTTGTACTGCCCTTTTAGGGATTCAGGGACCTTTACTCCCTGAGACCCTGAGTGTGATTGCTCAGGGACGTTAGCAGGATGTGATTGTTTGTGGGTCCCCTTCCCAGTTGAGTAGTGCTGCCCAACCGAGGATTCAGGACCCTTTTCTCCCTCAGGCCCTGATTGTGATTTGTCAGTGCCTTCATCGGGATGTGAGTGGGTGGAGGTTCCTGACCCTAGTGACTTGTTCATGTCAATAGAGTCTTGAGGAAGAGGGGGTTTGCCCGAGGACACTGAGGATGATTTCTCAGTGACCTCCATTGGCGTTTGTTTTTGGGCCAAGATGGTCTCAGTGAGGGGTGTCTCAGAGGTCTCAGTCACATTTAACCCTTGTTTAGGGTTGTTTGAGGCATCAGTCTCAGTGGC
>CP139508.1:268379867-268400475 GCA_021014915.2 Artemisia tridentata subsp. tridentata
AGTGAGGGGTGTCTCAGAGGTCTCAGTCACATTTAACCCTTGTTTAGGGTTGTTTGAGGCATCAGTCTCAGTGGCGAGTGGTTTGGGTCTAACCACCTTACTGGACTGACCCTTCATTGTCTTCTTCACCTTCTTTGTAGGTGAAGGCACTGGTGAGACAGCTTCAGTCCCCTGAATAACCGATTGCATATAGGTTGTCAGGGCGACTGGTGTAACCTCGGTAATGCCGCTTGAGTGGTTAGACTTGTGTAAGACGTCAGGATTTGATCCTTGGATGTCAGACCTAACATAATCAGCGCCAAGTAGGTCCTGAAGCACACAGAAAATAAACCTTGGATAGGACATGTGTTTATGCCTATGCTTTCCTGATAGCTTGGCCACGAGGTCTCGGAAGATTATTCCTTCGATATATATTTTTCTACCCTCCAGGAGACTGAACAACATCAATTGTTGTGATGAGTTCAATTGCTCCGTGGAGGATTTATTCCCTCCAAGGACCTGAATGATGAAGGTCATCAGGATCCTCCAGATAGGGTGGAACCAGGTTTTGACTATTGAAGCCTTCTCCAATAAGGCTCCGGCGGCCATTGTAGGACGCTTAGGGTCATGAGGTCCTAGATAAAGCAATTCGGCTTTAACCTCTTGGTCAGTAGGGTTGGGCTCAAAGGCCTCAGCGAAATCAAGACCAGTGGCCTTGATGAAGGTTTTGTAATCCAGGGAGAGGGTCCTTCTCCCATTCATCACTGTGAATGTGATGATGGATTCTTTGGTGTCCTCAGGGTTGGTTGCCACTGAAGTACACCAGAATTCCCTCAAATAGTCATGGTAGATGACTGAGGGGGTCTTGGTGAATGCCGTAGCAAGAAAGCAGTTTTGAAGATACTTCACTACATTCTTGTACGCATAGAACTTTTGTGGATAGGTAAAGTTTCCTACCACATTGTTCTTGGTGAGGTTTACACCCTCTAATATGAATTCTACATTAGGGGCGTATATGATAGCATTAGAAGAAGCCATTTGTATTGGTAGGTCTGGGTTAACAAATGATTCTGGGTTTCTAAAGCCTAAGAACACACACACAAGATTTAGTTTTTGAAAGAAAAGGGCAAAATTTTGCTTAAGATTTCTAAAAAACATGTGTGTGTGTTTTTTTGTATGGGGTATTTATAGGGAAGTGAAGTGGAGGGTAATTTGGGTATTAAGCGGATTTTATTTATTCAAAAAGAATTTTTGGAAATAGTTTTGAATAAAATGTTTTGGGATCCGCATTTAATGTCACCACTCCACTTTCCCTGGTTTGGCGCAACAGTCAAGGTGAACAGTTGAGCAGTTCTGCAAAAGTGTAATTTGCAGAGATGAGTCATCACATATCTGGAATGTGATTGGAGAGGCATTTAATGGTAAGTGGGAATGTGGGGGCCCAGAGGTGGAAGCCAGAAAGGCAAAAGAACAAATATTCTTATATTAAATAAGAATTCAGTTACCAACCTCGGACATTTACTAACTAGATACTTAGAGCATTTAAGTTAGTATTTAATGTCTCTTGAGGGCCCTGAATGACTTTTCATTCAGTGAACCTGATTGTCAGGACTTGGGTTTAGTCACTGATGGATTCTTTAGTGTTCAGGAATTTGGGTTTAATTCCTGAGGTTCAAGGGTTCAGGAACTTGGGTTTAGTTCCTGAAGTCCAACATTTCAGGAACTTGGGCTTAGTTCCTGAGGTTTCAGTGATTCTTTTCACTGAAGTACACATTGAGTCAGGGACCTGGGTTTTCAGAATTTATACTTATTTGGATGGAATCAATCAGTGGACTGATTCTCAATATCCAACATTCCAAGTTCAGCTTTCTGTCTTGTGAAAGTTGGTTCATCCAATGGCTTGGTGAATATATCAGCTAGCTGATATTCAGTAGGAATGAAGTGTAATTCTATGTCACCATTCATGACATGGTCCCTGATGAAATGATATCTAATATCAATGTGTTTTGTTCTCTGATGAAGAACAGGGTTGTTTGAGATGGCAATTGCACTTGTGTTATCACAAAAGATGGGAACCATCTTGTACTGAATTCCATAGTCAATGAGTTGACTTTTCATCCAGAGTAAATTTGCACAACAACTTGCTGCTGCAACATATTCAGCTTCGACTGAGGACATGGCAACTGACTGTTGCTTCTTAGCACTCCAACAGACTAGTTTTCCACCAAGAATTTAGCAGGAGCCTGAAGTGCTTTTTCTGTCCATGTTGCATCCAGCATAGTCAGAGTCTGAGTATCCTTTAAGATCAAGGCCTGAGCATTTTGTATAGTATAATCCAAGGCTTGGAGTACCTTTCAGGTACCTGAATATCCTTTTCACAGCAGTGATATGAGATTCTCTTGGGTCAGATTGATATCTGGCACACAAACAGACTGAGAATTGGATATCAGGCCTTGATGCAAGTAGATACATCAGTGATCCTATCATTCCTCTCAAAAGAGTTTGATTTACTGGTTTTCCATTGAGATCAGGACCAAGGTTGTTTGCGGGTACCATGGGAGTTTTGACTGAGGCACAGTTACTGAGCTCATACTTCATCAGTAGGCTTCTGACATACTTCTCTTGACTGATAGAGGTTCCTTTATCAGTCTGCTTGATATGAAGAACAAGGAAGTAAGTCAGTTCTCCCATCATGCTCATTTCAAATTTCTTTGCCATTAGTTTTTCAAATTGTTTGCAAAGTTTGAAACTTGTTGAGCCAAAGATGATGTCATCAACATACACTTGTACTAGTATGACATCATTATTTGTCTTGTAGATAAATAATGTGTTGTCTATCTTGCCTCTGACAAATTTGTTTTAGATCAGAAAGGCTGAAAGAGTTTCATACCATGCCCTGGGAGCTTGTTTCAGTCCATAAAGGGCTTTGTTAAGCTTGCAGACATAGTCAGGAAACTCATGGCTTTCAAATCCAGGAGGTTGCTGAACATAAACTTCTTCTTTCAGTGAACCATTTAAGAATGCACTTTTAACATCCATTTGGTACACCTTGAAGTTCATGTATGTAGCAAAAGCAAGGAAGATCCTGATGGCTTCCATCCTTGCTACTGGTGCAAATGTTTCTTCATAGTCAATGCCTTCTTGTTGATTATAGCCTTTGGCTACAAGTCTGGCTTTGTTTTTAATGACTATGCCATTTTCATCAGATTTGTTTTTGAATACCCATTTCATGCCAATGACTGAAACATCTTCAGGACACTTGTCCTAGGTCATTACCTTATTTCTGTCAAATTGTTCTAGTTCATCATGCATGGCCTGAACCCAACTTGGGTGATTAAGTGCTTCCATGACACTTTTGGGTTCAATTATGGAAATAAAGTCCACAAATAGGCATTCATTGGCTTAGGCTGCTCTCAGCTCAGCAGCCATGCTTCTTGTGAGCATGCCTTCAGTAGGCTCACCAATTATATTGACAAGTTCTATATCCTGAGACCTAGTCCAACTGTCCTGAGGTCTTGGAAACTGATTAGAGCTTGTAGAGGCCTGATGGGTAGGATCAGGATCAGACACATGATGATCTTCAGTATCTTGAGTGTCTGAGTGGGTTGACTCATCACTGTGATTGTTTGTTTCCTGAGTATTTTGTACTGATTGAACGATTTCATCAGTACTTTGTGCTTCAACAAACTCAGTGATGGTTGGGTAAGGAAGGTTATGGGGAATGATGTAATAGGAAATGTCAGCATTTGCTTGGTACTGAGTGGAAGGACCATTTTCAGGATGATGTTCATCAGGAGGATATCTTGATGATTCATCAATACCTATCTCTTCCATTGAGTTGTTAGAGACACTGATAGCATCAGTGCTCTCATCAAAGGTAACATGAAATGTTTCCTCAGTATGCTGTCTCCTAGTGTTGAACACCCTGAAGGCCTTTGAGACAAGGGAGTATCCAAGGAAGTATCCATCATCAGCTTTGGCATAAAATTTTCCTAAGTGATCCTTGTGATTATGAATAAACACAGGACAGCCAAAGACATGAAAGTAGCTGATGTCAAGGATCCTTCCCTTGAATAACTCATAAGGAGTTTTGCTATGTCTCTTGACAATGATGGATCTGTTTTGTGTGTAACAGGCAGTCTTTACTACTTCAGTTCAAAAGTGTTTAGAAAGGACTGATCCATTTAGCATTTTTCTGGCTGCTTCAATGAGAGTTCTATTTTTCCTTTCAGCCACACCATTTTGTTCAGGTGTGTATGGTGAGGAAAATTTTTGGGAAATTCCTTTCTCATCACAGAAACATTCAAGTTCATAATTTTTGAACTCTGTTCCATTGTCAGTCCTAATCTGTTTGACCTTGATGTCATTTTGATTTTCAATGTTCCTGACAAAGGATATTATTGTTTCAGCTGCCTGACTTTTTTTATCAAGAAGTATACCCAAGTGTATCTTGAGTATTCATCTACAATGACCAGAGTATATTTCTCATGGTTAATGGATCTAGGACTTATTGGTCCAAATAGATCCATATGGAGAAGATGTAGGCAATTCCTGATGGAAAAGTTGGTTTTGGTTTTAAAGGATGCTCTGTGATGTTTACCTTTTTCACAAGCTGAGCATGGTTTATCCTTTGAAAACACAAGAGATGGTAAGCTAAGGACCTTGTTTTGTTTAACAAGGTTGTTTATGTTTTTGAAATTCAGGTGGGAGAGTCTCTTATGCCAAAGCCAATTGAGAGCATCAGTGGCCTTGGTAAAGAGACAAGTTCCATTCTGAGTCAGACTGGTCATGTCTAACACATAAACATCATGTCTTCTTGGTGCAATAAGGACAACTTCCTTATTAGCATTGAAGATGATTCCTTGTTTATCATCAAACTGAACTATGTATTTAGCATCACATAGTTGACTGACACTGATCAAATTGTATTTAAGACCATGTACATAAGCTATCCTAGTAAAGACTATACCATTGCAGTTTACTGAACCATAACCTTCAGTGAGACATGATGAGTTATCAGCAAATATCACTTTGGGTCCTGATTTATCAACATACTTGTGCAGATACTCCTTCACACCAGTCATGCTCCTTGAACATCCACTATCTAGATGCCAAACAGGATCCCTGGCATGTTTCTGCACACATAGTAAACTGGGTTAGTTCTTTCTAGGACTCCACTTCTTGGAGGGCTTAGCTTTGGGGGTCTTTTTAATATTTACAATTGATTTATGGTCAGTGGTGGAGTGGACTGAGCTACCACAAATTATGCATTTGATTGCAGATGTAGACTCAGTAGACTGAGAGGCTGACTTTGTCATACCTCTTCTGGCTTGAATGGCCTTATCACCTCCTGAGGTGTCATGAGTGGAACTTCCACTATTTTCACAACAATTTTCAATTTGACAATCCTTAGGATGGTGATCATTGAACCCACAGTAAGGTCAAGGTGCAAAAGGTTTTGCCTTTTGTTTCTGTTTCTGTTTAGAATTAGAAGGGTAGTTTAAAGACTGAGCTTTAAGGCTTGCCATCTTTGATGTGACTGAGTGTGTTTTATGATCAGAGGTCCTGTGATCATCTTTTTTGCAAATCATGCAATAAAGAATTCTATAGCAATCATAAGTGATATGATTGGTATAGTTACACAGTTCACATCTTTTCAGGGGTTTTGAGGGTTTGGGTTTGGACTTTGAGGAAGCTGGTTTTTGTTCCTTCTTGGATTGAGAAGGTTTCTCAGAAGATGCAATCTTCTTACCCAGCTTCCTGACCATTTCAGCCAACTGATCAAATTTTGAGTCAGGGCTTTGGGTTATTACTTCAGAAGGGACTGAAGAAGATGAGTCATCAGTATTTACTGAGACTTCAAATGTTGGTCTTTTCAGGATTGTTTTTCCCATTCCTGACCTCTCCTTTGGAGAGTGTTGAGAGTAGACCATTGGTGGGAGGCCTAAGTTGGGTGCAGCACCCTGAATGGTATTCAGTGGTGGGAGTGGTGGATATGATTCAGATTCAGACTCATTCATTGACTCAGTATTCCTGAGTTGTTCAGTGAGTTCAAGCTTACTGAGTTGTTCAGTAAGTCCAAGCATATTTTTCAAAGCCTGACTTTCAGGAAGCAAGATCTTTCCAGTCTCAAAGTTTGGTAACTTACTGACTGGGTTGTCCCTGACAATCCAGTTATTTGACTTGGGAAGCATTTCTTGCTCAAATGATATGCCAGCTGGAATAAAGGTCAATTCACTGGGACTTACATAGGGGTTCACCATGTGATGGTCAATTCCTATTGTTTTCCTAGGGATTAAACCCACAGTATCAAAGACCTTGGGGTTCTTTTTGGTCCAGCCTTGGATGACAACTTTTTCTTTGTTAAGTTCAGTTTGTAGGGCTTGGTTTTGTTTCAAAATTTCAGTGTTCTGAATTTGTAGAGTAATTGTTTCTAATTTGGCTTGCTTCAGTACAAGCAATTCATCTCTACATTTATTCAATTCTGACACTATGTTGTTATATTTTGAAAACATGTTAAGCCTTTGTTCCTCAACAAATTTAAGATCTACACAAATATAATTCATGTAAGACTGCCAATCAGAATCATCATCCATAGAAAGTAAAGTGTTTACCTTCTTCATGGTGATGTTTACCCACTCTCCATTCCTTGTATGGATTTTCCCAACAGCCACTTGATCACCTTTTGAGAGTGTCATCAATGCACTCACTCTAATTTCCTCATCTGAGTATACATCTTCTTCATCCCAATCATAAGCTTCAGCTACTAAAACCTTGTTCTTTGCCTGAACAGGTTTGGATGTTTGAGCAGCCTGATACATAGAGGGATTAGTTTCAAGAATTGCAAGTTTTTTTTTTTTTTTTTTTTTTTTTTTTTTTTTTTTTTTTTTTTTTTTTTTTTTTTGGGTAAAGGGGAGTAATCCTGCACCCTGGTAAATAGATTAACCAAAAAACTGTTAAGTACAATGGATATGGGTGAATCCCATATCTCAGCCCGTTACATAGGCGAAATGCTTACATAACAAGGAACTTCCTATTTTCTAAACAAGAAAATAACTCACTACGAATAAAAACATTAAACACCAAGATCTTCAAAATTACTTCTTCCGAAGGCCTTGAAGCTTAATATCATACATGTCATAGAAGGCATCCAAGCTCCCTGGAAGATCATCAATATGATCTGCATAATCATCATAGTCATAATAGTCTTCACGCTCATGTCCACCACCTGTTGACGAAAGAAAATCCATAGGGTTATCAAATAAGTTCGCAGACTCATCAAAAGTGTTAACAACCTCCTCGTCACTATCAGAATCAACAATCTCTCCAACATTAGAGAAAGGGTTAACTCGTTTAGAGGAGGAGGAAGATGTAGGCATGGGCGTTCCAACCTTCTTCTCTTTCAGCTCACTCACATGTGGTTCATGCAATGTACTAGTCTTAGGAGACTCATTCACCTTTTCTTCCATTTTATTACCAACATCCACATCATTACTCACTTCCATAGTAGGAATACCCAAGTCATCAGTATCATCCAGATTAAGGGCATCAAACTGATTAGATGTAGGAATCTTCGTTCCACTTGTGCTAGCCACATCAACATTCTTCTTCTT
The DNA here is from genome assembly GCA_021014915.2 of Artemisia tridentata subsp. tridentata. Classification (NCBI taxonomy): domain Eukaryota; kingdom Viridiplantae; phylum Streptophyta; class Magnoliopsida; order Asterales; family Asteraceae; genus Artemisia; species Artemisia tridentata. The sequence goes on from CP139508.1 coordinate 268,387,460, forward strand.
ATTGACATCCACTTTCTTTGGTTCAGGAGGCGGAGCTTTGGGACGATATTGAAATTGCTTACCCACAACAGGCTTAGGAAAACCTCCCTTACCCTGATTAGTAAGACCAGCGTTCATACCCTTCTTCCTGCCAGTAACTGTTTGAAAACCTTCGCTAGTCTTATCCTTACCAGTAGAGACATTCAGCTCTACATTAACTTCATTGCGAACTACCTCCTTAGCACATTTTGGACAATTAGCACGGTCATGTCCAAAAACTTTGCAAACATCACAATGGGGAGGCTTCCATTCGTATTCAACCTTAATGACAGCCGTAGTAAAACCATTATCCTCCTTCTTGGGGATAGCCATAGTAACTTCACTCTTTAAATCAGTATCCGATGATAACTCGACAAGAGCACGAGCAAAACTAATACGACCCCATGAATCAACACACATTGAGCTTGTAAAAGCATCTAACATAAGTGGCTTACCAACCTGTGTAGCTATCAAGCTCAAACCGTCATCAGAATAAGCAAGCAATGGTACATTATGCAATTTAATCCAAACAGGGACTTTAGTTACCTCACTTTTTGTTAGCGACACCTCAGGTGTCCATTTGGTGAGAATTAGGGGTGAGTTACGAATAATCCAAGGACCCCGTTGAAGCACATTATCAACACCCTCTTTAGAATCGAATTTAAACAGGAAAACACCAGCATCATTCTTCATAAGTTTCTTCAAACCAAACTTACCCCACGTATTCGTGACATAGTTTTGAACCAACGGAAAGGCAATATTCTTGCCTACAAAGAAACCAATAAGAGTATGATCATAACGGTTCAAAACACCCTCCATAGCAGCCCTTGGTAGGAAAGTATCATGATTAGCAATACGGGACTCATTCACCAAGGTACGGAAATTAACCTTCCTATTAACCCTTCCCGAATTGACCACACTAGCAAATGAGTTAGTACCACCTAAAGTATTAGCAGCCCCATGGTGATTTGCCACATTCTTAAAAGTAACATCATCCATTACTTTCTCCAAAGTCTTAAACGTATCCAACACACCATGATCCCTACCCTTATTGTTACCCAAGTCACCCGGTTCAGATTCGGTGACAATAGGCTCACTTGAGTATATTAAGTCCGATATTGGATTAGATGGATCAGCCATATTGTGTACTACATTAGAAACACCACTGTTATTACCTGAGTTTGCTGAACCAGCCACTACCGTAGGCTCTCCAAAAGATGAGTTTAGGGCAGCCGGAGTACCCAAACCATCATTAGCAGGAATAGAGTGCGTCTCCATATGCAAATCAAACTTAGGATTAGAATTGCAAGTTTAGCCTTGGCTTTCCTATATTTTGCTTCAAAGTCTTTTTGACCCTTGTTTTGAAATTGTTGGGTCGACTGAAACATTCTAGGTTGAAACTTGCTAGTTCCTGAGGAACTATTTCCTGAAAATTTGTAAGAGGGTTCTGAGGTGGTTTTAGAATAATAGTCCCTAGCAAAATGACCCTTTTTACCACAATTAAAGCATTCAGTGGTTTCATTTTCTTTTCCTTTTGAAAAGTTGGAATGGTTTCTTTTGATGAAACATTTTGAACTAGCAAGGAGTGCCCTCTCTTGGAATTCCAAGTTTAAATCTTTTAGGTACTCATCACTAGTCCTTTCATCAATTTCATCCTCAGAATCCTCTTGAAAGTCCTGCACAACACCATTAGTATAAAAAGCAGTTGATATGGGTGTGGAGGTCAAGGCCTTTTTGGACTCAAGAGCTTTTGAGTCAGGGTATCTCCTTGAGATTAAGTTGTCTTCATAGACAAACTTCCCATAGATCTCAGGGAGCTCAAGGGTCTGAATGTGATTAGCATTCCTTAGGCCTTGTGAGAAGTTTAGCCACTTCTCAGGGAGACTGTTGACAAAGCCAACATTTGTCTCATGCTTAGACAAAACTACACCATCATTTGATAGTTCGTTTATCAAGGTCTTGTATCTGGTATAAGTCTGAGAGAGACTTTCAGAGTCTTTTGCCCTGAAAGTATTATACTCAAGTTTCAGGTCCATGACCCTGTTTTCCTTGGTATCTGAGGGACCCTCAAAGCTATTGACCAAGTCATCCCAAGTTTGCTTGGCTGTTGAACAGTTGATGACTGATTCCATTATATCGTCAGGAAGACATGATATAATGATGCTTTTCAGGCGTTGGTCTTGATTGACCACCCTCCTCTCATCAATGGTCCATTGAGCCTCAGGCTTGTTTAGCCCTTCAGCAGTCTTTGGGACATAATTTAGCCCTTCAGCAGTCTTTGGGACATAAGGACCATCTTTGACAAAAGTGATGTAGTATGGTTCCATACCAGTCAAGTAGCAAAGCATTCGCTTTTTCCACTTGCTAAATTTACCAGCTTCAAGTCGTGGGGCAACAGCTGAAAAGCTTCCACCCTTTTTGTCGACTAGCTGGGGCACATTTGCATCAGTCACAGTAGGATCTTGGTTTTAAAAACCTTGAGCACTCTTGGTTAATTTTGAAAGATTTTATAAACCAGAGGCTCTGATACCACTTGTTGTTCCCTTAACACGCTTAGAGTTAACTAGAAAGTTAATCTATTTGTGTTTATGACTAATACAATGTAATGATTACTTCTAACAGTTAATGAAACGTTAATATAAAAACACACAGTATTTTCAACGTTTAAATTCTTATTAGAAATGAATCAAAGAATCTATTACCCAAGTGTTTTGCGGAACAAACACTTGGGATTGAATAGACAAGGTATGGTGTCTCCTATCTAAACTCAAGCTATGCTTAAGTGGTAACAATTCGACCCACTGAGCTATCTCAGGGATATGTTACTCTTTGTAGAAGAAAAGGGGTATTTGTGAAAGTCTAAGCTTTAATTGCACAAGAATACCTTACCCACTTTTCTCTATCTGTTTGCTATTTATAGGCAAACAGATCAAGAGTACTGAAGATTAAAACTAGATAAACAAATAGGAAGCGTGTCTGACAACTACAACAGTAGTTGTCATTTCCAAGAACCAATAGGATTGTGCTAATAAGTCTTCGAGTGTTTGACCTTACACTTCTTAGACTTTTGGCCACTTGAGGGATGGTTTGTCTGACCTCGATAAGACTTGTTCTTATCTTCTTAAAACCTTCCCTCTTTTCCCGCCTTTTATTCAGGCTTTAGGTTCTTCAGGCATTTGTCTTCAGTCTTCAGTTGTTGTTGTTGAGGAGACTAGGTTCAGTGAGCTCTTGTCTAAAGCATCTTGAAGGTAACTCACTGAGTGAAGACTGAAGGCAAATGACTGAAGAACCTGAAGCCTGAATAAAAGGCGGGATAAAGCGGGAAGGTTTTGGGAAGATAAGAACAAGTCTTATCGGGGTCAGACAAACCATCCCTCAAGTGGCTAAAAGTCGAAGAAGTGTCAGGACTGACACTCGAAGACTTTTTGGCACAATCCTATTGGTTCTTGAAAATGACAACTACTGTTGTAGTTGTCAGACACGCTTCCTATTTGTTTATGTAGTTTTAATCTTCAGTACTCTTAACATGTTTGCCTATAAATAGCAAACAGATGGAGAAAAGTGGGTTAGGTATTTTTGTGCAATAAAAGCTTAGACTTTCACAATACCCCTTTTCTCCTACAAAGAGTAACGTATCCCTGAGATAGCTTAGTGGGTCGAATTGTTACCACTTAAAGCATTGCTTAAGTTTAGATAGGAGACACCATACCTTGTCTATTCAATCCCAAGTGTTTGTTCTGCAAAACACTTGGGTAATAGATTATTTGATTCATTTCTAATAAGAATTTAAACGTTGAAAATACTTTGTGTTTTTATATTTACGTTTCATTAACTGTTAGAATTAATCAATACATTGTATTAGTCATAAACACAAATAGATTAACTTTATAGTTAACTCTAAGCCTGTTAAGGGAACAACAGCCCACAATGGGGATGGCCGATGCAATAATCGGTCGACCGACCTTGGGTGACCTTCGACTGCGAGTAGCCTTATATGCGAAACGCACCTTAAAACAAGTGGGTATGTAGGGGTGAGCAAACAAAACCGAAAAAACTGAAACCGAACCAAAAATCGAAAAAACTGATGGTTCGGTTTTTAATATTTCAAAAATCAAAAAATACGGTTCGGTTTCGGTTTTCGTCCAAAAACCGAACCGTAAAAACCGAACCGAACCAATTTTATTATATAATAATATATAATTAATATAATATGAATAAAGAACTAAATAAATCAAATTTATAAATTCATATTCATTTTGTGGGTAGATTTATAATATATTTATCTTAACGTTTATGTTTATATGCGTGTTTGTCATGTCGTGTGTTTTACTTGAGTATATATCAATAAATATATGACGATGATCATACTACCTGTATGTTCACTTGTATGTGTGTGTCTCATTTATATGCGTGTTTATAAAATTATGCAATAAACATTATTAATTTATTACTATGCTTATATTGACAAAAAAAAGTAAATAAGAATAAGTAATTTTTTATGTAATACAGTCCCTCCGTCCCACATTAAGTGTCCATAATGGAATCTTGGGATGTCCCAAATTAAGTGTCCAGGGAATATTTCAACCAATGAGAAGAGGCTTTAGTGGGTAATAGTGATATTTGATTGGTGGAGAGTGTAGTTAGTGGAATTTCCTAAAACTTTGTGCATTTGGAAAGTGGACACTTAATATGGGACGGAGGTAATACGAGTACAAGTTTGTTGGTATAATTTTGCCATGCCTAAATATAAACGGTTAGAAATCGAAAAAACCAAAAAATCAAACCGAAACCGATAATAAACCGAAAAAACCGAACCGCCAAAAACCGAACAATTTCAGTTTTGGGTTCTATAAAAACCGAACATTTTGATTCGGTTTCAGTTTTAGCCAAAAACCAACCCAAACCAAATCGTACACTCGGTGCTACCATGATTTGTCAGTGTTATAGATCCAAGAAAGTCAACGAAAGAGAGAGTGATGGTGGGGCCCAGCACACACATTATCTTAAATTCCGATCTTTATTGGCAACAAAAAGACATACAAACAATTTGCTAGCTTTCTAATTCAAGTAGTACTAAATTTAAAATCATCAACACACCACAATATTTCCTTCCTAACACATGATCACCCTTTTTCATTAAACCTGGTAATTTATCATTAATAACAATTCACATATACTTGATGTTATTATTGTCTAGAATCAGTTTTTCTTTCTTTTTTTTTTTTTTTTTTTTTTTTTTTTTTGTTCTTCTTCACATGGCTTTTGTTTCATTTAAGATATTTTGTGAAACTTGTTTTATATAAATAATTGATTCATCATAATTTCTTAAAATATAGCATTTGAAAGATTATATAATTAGGAAACTTATGTCATTTGGTTGATTGTCTTGTGATTATAGAATGTTTGTGGCTTATGTTTGTTTGCAGCAAAGTTGATAAACTTATGAATTCTGGCTAATTGGTAGGAAACTATGTTTATTTGCAGGAAACATAAATGATAATCTTATGGGATGTGAAAAAGGCTAAAACTTTAGTATGTTTGGATGATTCTTGATTTATTTTATGGGCAATACATGCCGCGGATCTTTCTCGGTAAGAATAAATCAGGGTGGTGTCAATCAGCCTGAACAAAAGGCGAATTCCAAGAGATATAACTCCTCATCTACCACCTTCAACTCTCAAAACCGTGCGCCCGACAACTTTCCCAAGAAAAATCCCAATTCAAATTCAAATCCCAACCCGAAATCGCCGGTTAAAGAGGCCAACATGAATCGCCACAATGCTAATCAGGTGTATTATGTCCTTGGTCATAAAACAGACGACATTCGTGATCTTTACACATTGGGTCAAAAACTTGGCCAAGGGCAGTTTGGGACAACTTATTTATGCATAGAGAATTCAACGGGTATAAACTATGCATGTAAATCAATTTCCAAAAGGAAGTTGATTTCAAAAGAGGACGTGGAGGATGTTAGGAGGGAGATCCAAATAATGCACCATTTGGCAGGACATAAGAATATTGTAACGATTAAGGGTGCATTTGAAGATCCTTTGTATGTTCATATTGTTATGGAGCTTTGTAATGGTGGAGAGTTGTTTGATAGGATCATTCAAAGAGGACAATATACTGAAAGGAAGGCAGCTGAATTGACAAAGATTATCGTTGGTGTTGTTGAGGCGTGTCATTCGCTTGGAGTTATGCATAGAGATTTGAAGCCCGAAAACTTTTTGTTAGTTAATAAGGATGATGATTTCTCACTCAAGGCCATTGATTTTGGACTCTCAGTTTTCTTCAAGCCAGGTAAATTGTTGATCATTACATTACTATTTTAGAAGCACGTGTGGTTTTTAAGACAATGTAAATAGGTGTGGTTTAGGTCAAGATAATCTGGTTTGAGGAAACTTGTAAGAAGTGGCTAGCTAATAAAAAAGCTGATGATTGAGATAAGTGCAAATTGCATATAGAAGTTACTAACTTTGGTATTATTTCCATTTTATGTTACTTGGTTACTCTGCAACATTGTTTTGGCTATGTGGTAGTGCATTTGGTCGTTAGTATTCTTAATATTGTTTGCTAACATTGTGCACGTCAACGTTTCTACAAAGGCAAGATTATCAAGAACTTAGGCTGTGTTTGTTTGTTGGGGTATGGAAGATTTATTTCACGTCATTGCCTAATTGCCAGTCGACTCAATCTCTCCTTGTGATAACATTGTCGCCAATCTGTCCCTAATTCGATATTTTCTATCTTGATTAGTGGGTGTTGCTAAAAATGTTAGCTTGCATATCACAGTTATGTTCTATTTACTTGAGTTTTTTAGTTACCCATACATTCACAATTAAAATGTTAGCATAATTTCTTAATATTAAAGTTTATTACCTAAAATGGAAACGAGATTAAAGTTGGTAGCTTTTTATGCATGGTTACTTGATTATCCGTCACTTCAGTTATTAACTGATTATTGATTCTGATTATTCAAGATGTGTTATCACCTGGCATATTTTAGTCGGTTGCTCACGTTGCGGGATTATTTTTCAGGTCAAATTTTTACAGATGTGGTTGGAAGCCCATATTATGTTGCTCCAGAGGTGCTTCTGAAGCATTATGGTCCGGAAGCGGATGTATGGACAGCAGGGGTGATACTGTATATACTTCTAAGTGGCGTACCTCCATTTTGGGCTGGTATGTAGTTAAACGTGTTATAAATGTCAACCTTGCTGACTTTCCTGAACGCTTGTTTGACTTTTTGTTTGTTCGTAGAAACACAACAAGGGATATTTGATGCAGTTTTGAAGGCAAATATAGACTTTGAGTCAGACCCATGGCCAGTTATATCTGATAGTGGAAAGGACCTTATTAAGAAGATGTTATGCTCTCATCCATCAAAACGTTTAACTGCTCATCAAGTTCTCTGTACGTTTAGAAATTGTCATTAATTTTATTTGAGAAATTAAAAATAACTGTGTTCTAATAAAACCAATATGTATAGGTCATCCATGGATATGTGAAAATGGTGTTGCTCCTGATAGAGCACTTGATCCTGCTGTTCTTTCGCGTTTGAAGCAGTTCTCTGCAATGAATAAGTTAAAGAAAATGGCTTTGCGGGTATGAGATATGCACATTTTCAAGTCATTTGTCTTTCTGCAAATACACCAGTATATATCTCCTGTCCTTAATATTCATTTACGTTCATGAATCTGACTGATTATCTAATGATTAGATAAGATAATAAAATTTCAACTGAATAAGATAGTGTAAATCCTTGTATGGTACCCACCTTATCTTGAGAGGCCATACAACTTCTTTTTTTTTTGTTGGGGGGGGGGGGGGGGGTAAAGGGGATTACCCCGGTAAAATATATATTGCTATTTTGATATATAGAAATTTTAGCAGTGATTAGGTGCTTACCTGGATTGTTATTATGACCCAATGTGTTATAAATCCTCCATCCCTAAATAATCTTGGTGCTCGACTTCAGTATGCATATAGTAGTGTTTTTGGCCAACTTAGGGAGTGTCTGGATGCATTTTGAAAGCGATTATGTAATATCCGATAACCAGAAGGTTGGTTTAATTTGAAAATCATTTCTATGAGTGTTTGACAAATTATCTTTATTCAAGAAACTAATATATGAAGTAACAAAAAAAGATGTTCTTGTGGAGAAAGAGAGTCTTGTAAGGTGCAAGTAAAATTCTCTCAGTTTAGGTTTTAAAAAGTCATAATTAGATGACTTTATGCTTTAAACATATTGCAGCTAATACGAAACCGGTCATTTTACTATACCTAATCAGAAGCTATCTTTATATCCTAAAACTGATTCTTGCAACCGCTAGTCGCTGTAATAAGATGATCAGTGTTAAAACGAAAATCTATTCACCCTCTTAATTTATATTGGAGTAATTCGTGAACTGGTATATGATTTCTAGGGCCAAAATAATTAATGTGGTACATATATGCTCCTTTTCTAGTAAGCTTTTTTCAAAAAGATTACTTTACTCAAATTTGGAATTTCACGTAAACAAAGTATTTCTGTAAAGAAGGGACTACATCAATGGTGCAAAAGAAGAGGTATAATTGTTTTCCTTGTCATATGGCACCAGGTTATAGCTGAAAGCTTGTCTGAAGAAGAGATAGCTGGTTTGAGGGAAATGTTCAAGTCAATGGATACCGATAATAGTGGTGCAATAACGTTTGATGAACTCAAAGCTGGTTTAAAAAGATTTGGTTCAACGTTAAAAGATACAGAGATTCGAGACCTTATGGATGCGGTAAGACCAGTATATACTAGATGTTGTCGTATTACAGTTATCTTTGAAGGTGGCCATTTCAATCATAAATGTTTATTTAATATGCTCGATCTGGGTATATCTTATCTGTGACTGCTAAAAGTTGTTTAGCCTCAGAGTTAATGAAATGAAAGTCACGCAAAGTTTACTGTTATTGCATAAAGCCTCTTTATCATTTCATTTAAAAACTATACCATTATTGAAATGATAAAAGAATATATATAATCTTATTTGAGACATTAATCAATTCATAAATATACTATAGGTTATGTACAATAAGTGTTTCTGGGTGAGCCCGACCGGTGACCGTCCTGTTTTGGCCGGTTACTCAACCCATGTGACTTGTCCATTTTGCCCCATCTAGTCTGTTTATGTTGGTAGATATTCTTAGATTCTTTGGCAATATCAGTGTATATAACATTCTGAAGAAGTTCGGAAAAAGCTGATCTGTTACTTTTATGTCTTTATGATACAGGCTGATGTGGATAACAGTGGCACAATCGACTATGGAGAGTTTGTAGCTGCTACCATGCACCTGAATAAACTGGACCGTGAGGAGCATCTTGTTTCTGCATTCCGTTATTTTGACAAGGACAATAGCGGTTATATTACGGTTGATGAGCTTCAGCAAGCGTGTACAGATCACAATATGACTGATTTTCTCGTCGAGGATATCATTAGGGAAGTCGATCAAGATAATGTAAGTCCAAAATATTTAAATAAAGAAGTGGGTTACTTTTTAAAAATGCATGGCTTAAGCCACACAGTGAAACATAAACTTTAGAGGAAATATATTTTTGCTTACAATACAGAACTCTCTACATAAGATAGCATGTAGCTGATGGAAATGCTTGACTTCTCGCGATTTACATAAAAAAAATAAATAAATAAAAAAAAAAAAAAAAATAGGAGTAAAAAAAAAAAAAATAAAAAAATAAGTATACTAGAAATTGGAGCCTAATCCAATGTGGGTTGGTCATTGGATCTGTGACTCTTCTTGGATCATAACATATCATTGTTACAAGTTCGTACATATATGCTATGCGCTTGTCTTGCTCCCTTTGTTCCATAAATGTCTCCCCTAGTTGTTCGATATGTTTGCCATCACTTTTAGTTCATTGATTATCTTTCTTTCTGAAGATGTTTGTGGTTTATTTCATTATTTTCACCTCACTGGGATATTGGAAAGAAACAATAGGCATTTATGTTGTATACTACACATTTCTTTCAGGACGGAAGGATTGATTATGGAGAATTTGTGGCTATGATGACAAAAGGAAATGCAGGAATAGGGAGACGAACGATGCGGAACAGTCTCAACATCCCCAAGCGAGATATACGAGGAGATCTCTAGCATCTCCATTTACACATACTTTGAATGCATGTAAAATTATATACGCTTTGATTGAAGAATGCTACCGAATCAAGCTTGCAAAGTTATAGGAGCTAACAATGCTCTTTCACACGATTAGCCGATTCATGGAAAGATTACGAGATTGAAAGGAACCTGGCCGGTCTCATACGCCTTCTTATCGAGTCTTGTGCATGTGTTCATATGTGGCGGGAATGTTGCATGGTTTTGGGTGTTTAAAGATATGTAATCTAACTTTTGTGACGTAGGAATTCACAATATATAAGTTTTGTTTATACTGAATTCAATCTTGGAAATTTATTTCCAAAATTCCAATTTCATGAAAATTGGACGATTACCCTGTTAGGAATTATTAGAATAATATTTATTTGATTACTGCTGGTAGTGATAGTTTGTTTCTGCTGGTAGTTATTGTTCCTGCGGGTAGTAGTATTATTATTTATCCCGTATATTTAGAAAGCTTGTTAGAGTTAATTTAGGAAGAGATAGTGTATATCTCTTTTACACGTTTTCTAGAATGGGCTGGATTAGGGTTTCTTAGAGTATAAAAGAAACACATAGCCATTGATATTGTAAGACATCGAAAAACAATTTCATTAGAAAATCAAAGATCCATAGAGGATCATAGTTTATTAGTTCTTCTTATTCTTCTTCATAAGTTTATATTCAGAGATTCTCTTGTTGGATCGTGCCTCCTTGATAGATCTTATGAGCCTTTGTGAATCGGTAGAATGCCTATGTAATCACAAGCACCAGCAGAAATAAAGGCCTTGTTTGTTGTTGTCCAGAACACATACCCATCTGTTTCTCATAAAAGTCAGTCTTTGTTTCTGCTGTAGCGTGCTTGTGATTACATAGGCATTCTACCGATCCACAAAGGCTCATAAGATCTATCAAGGAGGCACGATCCAACATACTCTTACAGAACCACTCCATCGTACAGGCTAAAACAATAGGATATAGCCAAACCATGTATAAGTATTGTGATGTCTGGTGTTTGTTGTAAAGAAATTTAGCTGTAGGGGTTAGAAGTTAGTTTTAATGGACAAATATTAAATGTGTATGACTAGAATCGAACTCGGGACAACGGGATTGCACACATTACGTATGAGAAATTAATGTATAATAATTAATATGTAAACCATTATATATTTAATTATTAAAACACAAAAATAACAACTAACGGACGTTAAGTAGTTAACGGGAATTGACTAACGACCGTTAGGGAATAAAGGAAGGACTATAGATGAAATTAGAGGATCAAGAAGGTTCCAGAATCCCTAGGGATACACCAAACCGATCGGCCATGGGCTTTGGTATAGCCAACCCATCCTAACTTGTTCTCCAAGATTTCAAGTCTATAAATTCAAGGCTAGGTTATTCATTCAACACTCTTGCACTCTTTCTATAACCCTAAAAAGTATTTTCTTCTTCTTTGTTGAGGCCGATCAATCACTTAACCCTAAGGGTTGATTGACTCAAATTTTTCATAAGCAAAATTGTTTTGGTTAATTTGTGTTTACATTACTAGCATAATCATTAACTCGGTTATAGTACGTGTGTACAAGATTGTGGTATCAACTCATCATAGTTGATATTCTTGGATTGAGATACAAAAAGGTAAGGGGTATCTCGTTAATCCGTTTTGATAAAGATTTGAAGAAGATTGAAGTTTGATTCTTGTTCTTGCTAGAATCAAAAGGTACGTTTCTTTATTTTTTCGGTTAATCTTTTATGTGTTAAAATTAGATCCTACGCTTCCGCATATGTGTAAGATGTTTATTAGATTAATATATGATTAGTCATGATTGTTAAATTCTAACAGTGGCATCACGAGCCGTTTTAACACGTAATTGAATTACCGAAACACATAAAAAACGAATATTGGATTAGGTTTTATGTTACTAGATTTTTTAAGGTTTAAAAAATCGAAACCCTAATTTTTTAGGGGGGGCCGATGCCCTATAATTAAAAAATTAGTTTTGTAGCCCTAAAATTGTAACATGTTTATGTGGTTAAAGGTTGCGTTCCTTGTGACTTGTATTAATCCATGATAAAACATGCATGTTTATCATGGATTAGGGTTTGATTAATTGTTAAGTTAATTGTCACATGTAATTATGATAGAACTAAAATTGGGGAAGACTTCAATTAATTATATTAATGAATATATTATGTGCTATTTGGTATATGTTTGCTAAGATTAACGCAATCGATTCGTCGATGTATGTGGCTCTACCTACCATTGTAGGAGATAGTCTTAGTTAAACATATGCATATTAAAAACATAGTAAGATTATTAATAGGTTTTATCAACAAGTTTGCATGTGGCTACATGATTTAATTGTTAAGATTATGTGTATTTATTTGGTTATTTATTTTTATTAATTACTTGATTTTTTGTTTAAATTGTATGACGAGTTGTAAACAAAAAAAGGTAATTTTCGAATAGAAAATAAATTGACTAAATAACTATGAAACTTGATGTGATAAATTATACATATTGCAAAGTCTTATGTGCCGATAGTGGTTCGCTTCGCACGGTAATTTGCTCCTAGGCGAGACTAGCAATATTATAGTTTATAACATGTTTTTTTAAGACTTATAATCATAAAATTTTAATTGAGTGATGAGTTTTGTACCAATAGTGTGAACGGCTCACCCAGTTTTGACAAACTATAAGAGGGGTATAAGGAGGATTGACATTAAATTGTCAAACCGAAAGAGACGCATTTTTAATTGGCATTTAGTGCTGACGTTTGTCTCTCCTCTCCTTTGTGCGTCTAATTGGAGCTATCAAGTAAGCTATTAATGTACAAAATCATCTTAAAGGTGAATTG
>CP139508.1:268400575-268445286 GCA_021014915.2 Artemisia tridentata subsp. tridentata
AATCCATGATGTTATAACATTCGTTAACGACTCACTAAACTTATAAAGATTTTGTTGAAACAGTTGCAATAACATTTGGAATCTATAAATTAAATGACTTTGAACCAATTTCAACCCATTTGACATGTCGCCGTTTTAGCTAAACATTTATTTGAACCATTTTTTTTTTGTAGAAGGGCATAGCGTGAAAAATGCTTCATTCCAGATACGACAACTTGGCTCTTCAAAAGCTGCTGGAATTCCACATGGACCTGTTGGACCTTTTCTGTAACTTTTGGGCTTGCTAATAATAGCCTTATAAACCATGTTCCAATGTATACATTCTGATGTGCAAGTCTTTTTTTCAATTGAGTTAACTTGACTGAGACACATAAGCCTCTGAAAATAGTTTTGGAGTCGCCATTGTCTGGGTTAAAAAGTTGTATCCCGCATAAACAATGTATGAGCATGGGCGGAGATAGAGAGGGGTCCCGGGGGTCACGTGCACCTCTAGCAAAAAAAAAATTGTAGTGTAAATTTTCTAAAATATATGGATTTTTTTGTGTCACAATTCGCATTTTCGAGTCTTTTCTATGCACGGATTGCATCATTTCAATTTACGTATGTTCATTAAACGTTACCACTCAGTCATTACTACTAATGTTATACTCAAATACTCCCGATTATGATCCTAAAATACTTTCATGCTATTTTTAATGATATAAAATTATATTATTAATTTACCCGGTGGTTTGAAACCTTTTGCTATATTTTCCCGGTTAGGGCTTATAACCCCATCGGTTTGCGATTTTATATCACGAACACTATTTTAACACCCGATTCTTATCAGTAACATGATTTTATGAGATTTTACAACTTTGTCGAATTTTATTTTTATTCGTCACGTTTTATTTTCAGTTAACCCGGTACCCGATAACGCCGAAATTATGCACTAAACTAACTAAGCTTACACTAAAATATCTAACTAGTGAAAAAATACCACAAAACCACTTCATTCCACCATTTTGCCGCCCCCCTTATTGCCATGTGGTTTACCTTATAAGTTAAAACTCATTAATGCTTCTTTAATATTACTAACTTAATTAAAACTACATATCTTTCATTACACATTTATTTTCTAAGACAAGAACACCAAAACCTCTCTCTTTTTCTCTCTATCCCACGGCAACAAAGGAGAACAAGGAAAGAAGACCAAAATTTTCAAGAACAAGTGATTTTGACAACCTTAGTATACTTCTATTTTAGGTTTTGAAATAAAAACCAAGGAGTATTTAGAAACCTAGTTACTTAAACCTCTTCAAACTACTAGTAAGCTTTTCATGATCTTTCTTAACCTTTCATATATTTACTTGATGTATTTTATGCTCTAGAAGTAAAACATGCACGTATGATATATAAACATACCACTTGTTCTATTTTTCACAATAACTATCTCAAACATTAGATCGGCATGTTTTATTATCATCCCCGCGAAACCCACTATTTTTAGTGATGTTTAGGACCCATGACACCTTAAGAAGGTGTATGGTAGGATGTGTGTACTTGTGGAGTTGTGTTGTAGTCGTTTGATCAAGCCGTGAACCAAGAAAACGAGTTTTTAACATATATATATACCCGCTGTCCAGAAATGTAAACCTTGGAAAAATCAGTAACCATGGCTTTATTTTAGCTTTTATAAATAGAAAGTACTCTCAAACACGAAAACGTGGTCGCTTGAATCACTAAAAACCGAGTTATAACGAAGGAGATACGATGTTTTAAAGTTAACTACGTAAAACTATTATTTTCTGAAAATTGTGGGCTGCTGGCCGAACTTCAGGGGACAGAGCGAGGCGTTAGCCGTAGTCTAGATGAGCCGAGCCAGTGAGAATATGTTAGTTCATGTTATGACGATCGCGTGGATATAAAGAACGTTAAAAACCGACTTATAACGACCAAGATATGAATTTCTGAAAATCCGACAAACAAAACTCATTTTGACAGCTTTACAATAATCTCAATATTTTCTAAGTATAAACAGTTTTGCGAGGCACCATCTTTCGAGCTATTTTCCCGTTGAGCGAGATGGTTTGAGCCATCAACTCCTTGAAGTGAAACGAAGTATTCCCGGCCTATTTTCCAAATCAATCGACCGCTTGTTGATTGAACTTATAACGAGTAAGTTATGAATTTCCTAATATCGCCAAAAACCACTATTTCAAGAAAATGTTTCTAAGTATGGGAAAATTGTTTTGCAAGACACCATCTTCAAATCCGATTTTCTTCATGATCGAGACGTGTATGATCAAAACTCAAAAGAGACGGCTGAGAGATTATGTTACAAGGATTTCAAAAACGTCAAGTTCTATTCCTAACTCTTAACGTACAATATTTTGCGACTAGCTTTGCGAGCCCGTTCGGTCATATTTTCACCAGTTGTAAAAGTAATATTTTACGACGAAACTATTTTATTTGACAATAAAACACCAAATAGGGATCGTGGAGTAACGTTTCAACATATTTACACGAAATATAGTATATGACTTGCCGAGATGTCAAAAATGTAGTTTTCGACGATAAACATTATTTTCAAAACCAACGAGTGGTATCGTTAACATACGTAGATGCATGAGTAGAAGCATTTCAGTTACTTATATTAGATCATATCATTCATCATAGGTCGCAGTTTGAGACCGAGCCTCATTTTCATCATATCCTTAGTGGTTATTGTGCTATCATATCAGGTGAGTTTCATAGCCCCACTCTTATTCTTTAATACTTGTTTTAAACTCTTTGGGGGAGATACATGCTTAAACTATTTGCGTACATACACGATTGTGTTAAACTTATTTGCGTTACTCTTGAAAGCATTTCGCGGACCTAAGTATCAAACACTTGGGGTAGCCGTAGATAAGTCTCCTCGTGAGCAGCATTGATAAGTCTCCTCGTGAGCAGCATTGATAAGTCTCCTCGTGAGCAGCATTGATAAGTCTCCTAGTGAGCAGCATAAGGTCTATTAGTGATATAGAACGCATATCGTATACTTACATGTCTTACTCATACTATGTTAGCATTGGGTTGTAAACACACAGGTTGCAAGTCTCTTATGGACGGGGCTTGGAACTGAGTGGATTTACAATGCCTATGCAGTGGAAGCTTTCTCTAAACGCTTTTCAACTTATTCATAACAAACTCTATGAACTCACCAACCTTTGTGTTGACACTTTTAGCATGTTTATCTCAGGTTAGTAAGGTGATAGCAGATGCTTGGAGCAGAGAGTCTTAGGGCACGTTTTTATGAAGACTTTTGCTTTTATCATTTACCATTCGATATACTTTAAAAACTTATGTACTATTCTACTTTGGGATCTTTTGCTTGTAAACTATGACCTTATCTATTCGAATGGTAACTTTTCAAAACGTCTCATTTAGAGGTCGTTTTCTATAACTTGTACTTTGTGCCCTGAAGTAGCATCCCAAAGACACTATCGTTCCGCTGCGATAATTTGGGGGTGTTACAATATATGGATTTTTTTGTAATTTGCCCCCCTTAATAACCATTTTGTAATGTATTTTCTAAAAATTATCAAAATGTGCCCCCTCGAGCAAAAATTTCTGGCTCCGTCCCTGAGTATGAGCATACCCGACGTAAACACGCATAACCTCTGGCGTTTTAGAATTTACCGAGGTACCACATAATAGCTCCATAAACCCTCATCAACTACAATACCAAAATAAATAAATAAATAAATAAATTATTCTGTCACTGAAACATATTGATGAAAAAGTTTTCAACGGTTTGCATTCATGTGTAGTCAAAAGTTGCATAAGATCTAAATGACTAAAAAATTGATTTGTCGTTGCAGGTCCATGGTCCTAAATACCCTCTACACTTGTAAGACTTGCAACATCATCGGAATGTGTCCAAAAAGAATGCCAAGAAAAATGTATTGTTATATTAATTTGACTCAGTTATCATTTTTAAGCGTTCATGTATTCAGGTGATCTTATATTTGTAAGGAAACTAATGAAACAAACGTTGTGTATAACGAAACTTTATTTCGCATTTGATTTAAAATCATATACTGAATTTCAATGTACTTGGCCCATTTTTATTCAATTTTGATATAAAAAATATAGTCATATTAGTTAGTACACTACACTTATAATTCCAAGTAAATAGTGTAAAATCCGTGCTGAATACACTTATAAATAAATGCAGACAGCGGATGCTCGTGAATAATTACAAATTACCCCTTTGTGAAAAAGGATACTTGCAAAAATTCACGTTCGTGTGTAGTGTTAAGACAGGTAAGTAATTACCCGAATCGTTTCCCAACGAGGTGTGAATGGGAAACTGTGAAAAGCTTTGGATTAGAGTGATTGATGATTAGATATTGATTTTGCTTTTTTAATAATTCTAAATGACAATTTAAAAACAGATATGCACAAGAAAATTAAACGCGGATTAATTAACCTAAAAACGCGTAACAGAAAATCTAAAACGGGACAAAAACTGAAATTTATGAAATTAAAACTTAAAAAATTTAAAATTACTTAAAACTTATTTAAAAACTTAAATTATATTTTTTTACACTTTTTATTTAATTATTATTACTTATTTATTATTTAATTACTTATTAAACTAATTTAAATTATAAAAAAAATACTAAATGAACAAAGAAAATTCTAAAACTTTTTCTAAAAATATTATAAGATGAGAAAAAGCTAAGAAAATTATAAAAATGAAAATTACTTAATTAAAATTTAAAAAGATAAATTCTATTAAATAGAAGCTATCACTATATTTCTAATTTTGGCTTTTCTTAAGGTCTAAAAATAAGATTATATTTTTCCTAGATTATAAATGACAAAAGAAAATTATGAAAATTGGATTTATATTTTTCTGATTATTTTTCTATTTATTATGATTTAATTACTATTAGAAACTAATAAAAAAGATTAAAAATATTAAATGACTTAGGAAAAATCTGAAAAATTCAGGATAAGTCAAAAATAATATTTAAAAGATAGGAAAAATAAAATCAAAAGTCTAATAAGCCTGGAGAGCTGATTTGGGCAGATAAGCAATAAGCAAATAAGCTAAAAATAATAAGCTAATGAGCACAAAACTTAACCAAATGCTCAGGAAAGGTTTAATATACTAAATTAAGCACAAAACAACTTAATAATACAAATAAGCACAATGATTTAAGCTAATAAGAAGATTAGCAGTAACAAGGTTTCAGCAGAAACCTTAGAAAATTGCCAATTTGCAGGGCAATTTAAGCACTCTAAATAAGCACTGAGATGCAAACTTATGGGGGCAAACTTGAGCTAGTACTACTGGCTATTCATAGAAACAAAAAGCAAGGCCATAGCTTTTCTAAATAAGCCACAAGTCAAGTGAGATCAGCTGCTTCAGCAACTCAGTGTATACTGAGTTGCTTTGTGCAGGTCTGTGCAGAGTAGCACAAGCCAAAGGCTTTCAATCCAACTTTTGTCTCAACTCAATATGGATCACAATGGACTCAGGGAAGCCAAGAAAAAGGACAAAATGAGCTTTTGGCTTAAATTGGCTTAATTGAGCTTTTTGATGCCTGAAATTAACACAGGCAACTCAAATATGGATTTTCTATTGAAATGACTTTTTAAAACCTAGAAACAGCTTATAATGGTCATAATAAGCTTAATCAAAGTTGGGCCAAGTGCAAAGCAACAGTAAAAGTTAAGTTTGACCTGTTGACTGAGTTAAACCAAACAACCCTTTTGTAGAGTCTGTTTTGGGTTTTCAAAGGAATTAGAAATTTTAACTTAT
The DNA here is from genome assembly GCA_021014915.2 of Artemisia tridentata subsp. tridentata. Taxonomy (NCBI): domain Eukaryota; kingdom Viridiplantae; phylum Streptophyta; class Magnoliopsida; order Asterales; family Asteraceae; genus Artemisia; species Artemisia tridentata. The sequence goes on from CP139508.1 coordinate 268,406,373, forward strand.
GATTGCTGAATTTTATTGATTAAACAACTTATATGAACTATAATGAGCAACTTTTATAACAGAAATAAGCAGTAAGATAAGCTATACTATATGATGCTATTTTTGGACTTTTTAAGTTTTTTAAGGAAAGAAATGGAACAAGCTAATTAATACTGATAATATGGATGAAACAAGTCCACAAACTACTAATAAGCAAGAATCTATAAGATTAAGCTATAAATAAGCTAATTAACAGTAACTTGAGAAAGAATGCAAAATATAGGGATTTGCTTACAACTGAGGTAGCTATGGAACTGAGAGAACAAGGACTAGAACCAATCTAGCTTGTCAGAAACAAGCTAGAAAACCCAGAAAATCCTCCAAGATCAGCTTATATCACCTAGAACAGCTTAATGGCCACCAGGTTGACTTTCATTGACTTTCTTGGATTTCTTGGTTTAGAACTGATTTAAACTAACACAAGCTCACAGTAAGCTATAATTAGCTTATATAAGCTTATGTAAACAGATAACAAGCTTTTCCAAACAACATTTAAATTGGTACGAATTACAATAGAACTTGAAATTATAAAGTGACTGAAATTAAATGCAAGATACAATAAAATAAGATCAAAATGACTGTAAATGACTTGTATTAATGACTGGAATTGAAAATTACAATAAAGAAATGACAATTAAGTAAAAACGATTTAAGTAAAAATTAACTACTACTCTAAATCCTATTACATTGTTCTATTTATACAAAAAACAACTGGGAAACCCTAAGTCGACATCTCTGATCACATCTGCACCCTTGAATTATCTTCAATTGATCTGAGCCACTCTTTTGGATTTTGGCGCCAAAAATATCACTAGTGGATTTGAGCAGGTTTAATCATTTAATGCATTTGGAAGAGGTGGAGAAGAAGCTTTTAATGCTTTTGGCATTGTTAGGTGAGTGGGATAGGAGGGGGGTTGTATTGCAGAGAACTATGGGCTTGGGTGGTATTGGCGGGGTTGTGAGGTTGAGGATGGGTTTGACCGAAGTCAAACTGGTATTTAAATACCAGGGTTGGGTCGGGTTGGTTTTTTTAAGGATTGGGCTTGTGTGGTTGATTGGGTTGGGTAGTAATAATAAGGTTGGGTTGGGTTGGGTTTTAATGTAGCTGGGTTTTATTTTTAGTTTAGGTCCGGATTTTGGTTTTAATTTAAAACTAGGGACCAATGTTGTAATTACTGAATTCTTGAAGGACTGAAATTGTAATTTTACCAAAGTTATCAAAAGGGTTTAATTTGCCAATTATAAATAGTACAAGGGTAATATTTGATAAATTCCAATTTTTAAATACCCGAGGACTAGTTTTGCCAATTTTGAAACTTGAGGGGTAAAAGTTGTCATTTTTAGAAAACTTTCATCCAGGGATTAAAAATGAATATGTTTGATATCCCAAGGACTAAAGTTGACTTTTCTTTCATTTTAAACCTTCAGGGACTAAATCTGCCAAATTGTGAAACTCTAGGGACTGAAGTTTTTCACTTGTTTTCAATCTTTTTGTTCCTGAGTCATATAAAAACACATTTTATGATATTTTCAGTATTTTGAAGCATATCTGCATGTTTTTAAATGTTTTTGCAGATAAAATGTGACAGAAATGATGAGTATTTAGACACTCATAATTCCAAGTCAATAGAGTAAAACCTCTATAAATTAATAATCTCGATAAAATTAATAATTTTTCCAGCCCCAACTTAGGACCAGTACAAATTTGGACAATAATCGATAAAATAATAAAATAATATTTTTTTTGAAACCGCAGTATATATATTTTGGTCCCTACGAAACTATAAATTAATAATTACTAAAAATTTATACATATGTATGAAGGTCATACGTAACTGGAACTTGTACAAATTCAATTAATTCAATTAAGGTCATACGTAATTGAAACTTGTCCCTACGAAACTAACTTTTTACTTATTCAAAAACAATAAACTTAACAAATTCAACTAATTTGTGAATAAGAATTCGTAAAATGTTAATTGAAACTTGTTTTTTTAATTTATTTTTCATCTCTAACTAGTATATATTGTAACTAGTATACTGGATTTGAAAATTTAAAACGTAAAACCTTTTTAAATTAATAAATTATTAATTTAATATCTCGCTAAATTAATAAAATATTCGAATACCAACATATTAATTTACGAGAAGAGTTATTTTGCAAACCAAACAAATCTTACATATCAAGGGACACATCCCCACCCTCCATTTTAATTTGATCAATGGCTAAGATAAAAGCATTTACTAATAAAAAAAACACGGAGGGGCAGTTTAGTAAAATTACAACACAAACAAAATAGATCAGATATCTTAATTTCTCTCATTATTTTCTCTCACCAAACGTGCACTAAAAACACACACTACTCACAAATTTACACCGATCAAAATAACGTCTCATTTACTCGCATTATCACCGTACCAAACATCAAACTTTTAACCAAAAAATCACATCAAAATGGAACATAAAGACGCGGATGATGCTGTTATAGACCAGAACTTAACGAAGAAGCCTACCGGTGATGGTTCGAGTAAAAAACCGGTGAAAAACACAATTTAAATCATCGATTCAGGTATAAAACACATTATCTGCATATTTTACTGTTATGCTTAAATAAGGAATATATTGTGATTTTATTATGCAAATATATGAATAATAGTTACATTTAAACTGTTTAATGAGTTTTTTTTTAGAAGTTATTATGTTTTTAATGAGGAAAAATGTGATTATAAGTTAGGTTATCACTATTTATAGATATTTTGATGATGTTATTGTGATAAGTAAGATTTTCAGTTATAGATAGAGTATGTTGATGTTATTAAGATTTTAATGAAGAAATGTGTGATTAGAAATTGGGTTTTCACTGTTTAGAAAGGATTTGTTGAGGATATTGTGATTTTAGAAACGAAATAAGTGACTAGAAGTTAGCTTTAGTAATGGAATCATAGTGTAAGAGCACGGCTAAGCCATTGCCAAAGTTGTAGGCGAAGCCAAAGGCTTAGTTTACGGTGAAGAGTTAGAATATGATGTGTTAGTAAAAAATCACATGTGATTAGTTGCCTAAAAAAAAGTGTAAAAACTTATATTCTATATCATACATGATAGAAGTTAGGTTTTAAGCGTTTATGGAGATTTTGTTGATTTTACCAAAAGAAAAGGTATGTTGTATATCTATGATTACTAAAAGCTGAATTTAAGCCATGAAAAAGTAATCAGTTAATGCATATAAGATGAATACCTTAGGCGAATCAGCGAATGGATTAGGCATATGTATGTTGTGCACTTGATGTGAATGTGTTGGGATGTTAAGTTAGACTCATTTGGGATTATTTGACTGCCAAGTGTAACTGATACTTAGTTCAAGCTCATTGTAGGCATTACTTTGTTGTTTCCAGCTTTGAGAATTATATGACATCTGCAAAACTGCCTATAGTGTTTGAATTGCTCAATACTGATGTCGCCACTACCTTAGTCAAAATAAAGCTTCTAGAAACTAGCACTACTGGAGCCGGTGGGAACAGTAGATTCATTACTTTATCTCAGAACCAGTTGTTACACAAGTAGCTGGTGGGAAGAGTAGATTCATTACTTTATCTCATAACCAGTTGTTACACAAGTATTCATTCTGTGCAGTTCTTTGTTAGTGTCGAACTATGTTTTTGCATTTCTCAGATCGCTCAGAATTAGCATATCACATGTGATATGTTATGTATCACATGTGATATGTTAAGTATCACATGTGATATGTCGTAGGCCATGTCGTATTTTATATTTCTTTATCCAAATTCTCATCAGATGTTTGGTAATCTGAGAAGATGAGTTTGTTACATATTTCGTTGTTGATCTTTTTTGTATCACAGGTGATAATTAAGATGTTGTTTTTTGCAGATATAGCACGCCTCGGCCTATGGGGGAAACTATTCTATCCTAAGGGACAATCCTTACATCAATGATAAAGATTTGCTGCCAGAAATCTGGGCCCTAGGATTTAGTAATCCATGGCGCTGTAGTTTTGACGTTTTCCAAGTTCCTGTTTCTTTTTGTGCATAATGGAATTATTGGTAACTTGCAGGAAAACTCATGGAATGGGAGATGGTCGCAAGCTGAAGTCCCACCGCAGGGAATAAAGGTGGGCTGATAGGGTCATACAAGAAGTTACATCTTGGGAACGAGTGGAAGAAGTCATTTTATGGTTCTTCTCACGCCAAGGGCATTGTCCTCGAGAAGATGTAAACAAACACTCTTTATTCTCCTTTTAACCTTTTCACATAATGCACTTATCTTATGTTTTGAAAATGATTTACTAATCATCTCTACAGTGGTATTGAGGCCAAACAGCCTAACTCCGCTATCAGGAAGTGTGCCAGAGTTCAGTTGATCAAGAATGGAAAGAAGATCGCCGCCTTTGTTCCCAACGATGGGTGCTTGAACTACATCGAAGAAAATGTGAGTAGCTTGCTCATTTTTATATAAAACGATTGTTAGTGGTTCTTTGGTTGATTCTTATTTTTATGTTTGTTGCACAGGACGAGGTGTTGATTGCAGGATTTGGACGTAAAGGGCATGCCGTGGGAGATATTCCTGGAGTCAGGTTCAAGGTCGTGAAGGTTTCTGGTCTCTCTTTTGGCTCTTTTCAAGGAGAAAAAAGAGAAGCCAAGATCTTAAGCTTGCATAGCTAGTTCTATATCTACCAACTGTTTTAATTTTGATACATCCGGTTATTCAGACCTATAATGTTACTGTTTTAAATTCGACTTTTGTTTCAAGTATTACTCAGTTTCTATGGAGTACATTGAAATTTGTTTCTCAACGACTGGCGTTAAGATTTGTTTTTAATTTAATGAAGCCTTGAAGTTACACTAGTTGTGACAAGAGCCACTTGTGTATGTTAAGTTCATGCTATAGACAACACTAAATCCGTATTTCCTTTGGCTAAGATAGTTGCACCGAGATGAATCTGATTTGTTGACAGATTCCATGTAAGTTTGCATCTTCTTAGATCTGAGAATTGGTATAAATCATATATTATGTACTGATATTGTCATTAAACTTGGTGTGTTAAATCTGGATCATTAGGATGAAAGAGATTATTTAATTTGCATCATGAGATTCAATGTTGCATTGTTCTATTTTTGTTATGGAATAAAGATTGTTGAAGAGACTTGGAACAAGTAAGAACGTCCTGTTAAGATGTTAGTTTGAGCTAAATGGAAAGCGAGGAGACCTCAACACGATGATGTTTTTCCTTCGCTTTTAAAGATGTCATTCCTTTGGACATCAAATCGGGTTTCTATTAATAGGTTCATATGGGACAATTGGATTCAGAAACATGGTGTTTCGGTTTAAACTATTACCTCTTGATGTCATTATGCTTCAGTCCTCTGTTGTAGTTTATACTTTGTTGTTTGGTGGCTCCGCCTTAGAGCCTTTCTTTTTGTTATTTTTGTTTGTTTTGCCTGTGGTTAATAATATCGTCGCTTTTTCAATAAAAAAAAAGAAAAAAAAAAAGAAAAATGTTTGAGCTAGATGGATATTAGACAATAGTGTAATTTTGTTTAGCTTGATTAGCACAAATGGCCTTTTAGAGGCAAAAATGATAATGAATTACTATTGACATAGGTATGAAAACTCTTTGTTGCTTTCACCCATTTAAACTTTTTGTCGAAGCTCTAGCTCAAACTCGACCCATATTAATTTTGTCATGATAGACGTGTTTTTTACCTAAACTTGTTTGCTTTCGTGCCATGTCGAAAATTGACACGCGTAGCTAATAAGTAGCAGTAAACGAGGACTAAACAGTTAAAACATTTGAAGGAAAGGACTGGTTCACGATAATTTAAAGACAAAGGACAAGGTTATAAAGTTACTTAACATTAAGGACTGTATATAAACTACTGGATATATGCAAATGTATAGACTTAACATATCACATGTGATACTTAACATATCACATGTGATACATAACATATCACATGTGATACTTAACATATCACATGTGATACATAACATATCACATGTGATACTTAAAATATCACATGTGATACTTAACATATCACATTTGATACTTAACATATCACATGGGATACTTAACATATCACATGTGATACATAACATATGACCTGTGATACAAAATAACTTATTAGGTATCACAGGTGATACCTAATAAATTATTTTGTATCACATGTGATACCTCATAATGTAGGTAGGTAACTACAGTCTACGCAAACTCTTTGTGCTGGTCACTAAGCCCAAATTATTTTTCTTTATTGGGCTAGTGTAACAACATGTATTTAGCCAAAAAAAATAAGCTTAAAAGTCTGTAACAATCTATTTTCAACAAGCAGCAGTACTAATCATGTAAGTGGCAGCACTAACAAAGATAACCAGCAGTACTAAGCTCCATTGAACAGCATTAAAACCAACTAGCAGTACTAACCAATGTGTGATTTTGTATGTATCACAGGTGATACCTATTAAGTTATTTTGTATCACAGGTGATACCTAATAATTTGCAAAATAGATATTAGGTATCACCTGTGATACATACCAAATATTAGGTATCACCTGTGATACATACCAAATATTGTGACTGAGTTGTCGAAAATGCTGATTAGGGAAGAGATTGATGAAAACGCGACAGCGTATATAGATGCAGACATGAACGGGGAAGAATTGACTTACAGGGTGGAAAGGAATGGTGGACTCGTGAACGCTGCGACGGGTGAGAAGTCTGATATTCTGATTGAAGTTCCTCCTAGTGCAAATGGTGTTCTCATTGATGCTGCAAAAGGTGTGAAGAGGATGAAGATCGAGGAGGTTGAAGATGATGATGAAATGGATGAATAAAAGAAAAGTGGAATAAACGAGTTGTATAGAAGAGTCTTGTTACTTCTGTCAAGTGTTATGTTATTTTTTTAAATGTAAGCTGAAACACGATCAGCTTGTTTGTTTAGTATAGGTCTGTGTCTATGTTGTTAAAGTTGCCCGGTGTACTAACTTTTGAATCAATGAAGTGAATTTGCTTATATGATATGGGCAATTCTAAGCTTCGGATTCGTAATTTTTATTCACTCATATTTGGTTATCTTAAATGCAGGGGCTAATAGGCAGTCGAACAAGACGCCATAGCTGGTGTCACAAATGTAGCTCAAAACACATGGTAGATCTATTTGCCTAATATCTTATTTTGTATCACAGGTGATACCTAATATTTGGTTTGTATCACAGGTGATACCTAATATCTTATTTTACAAATCAGAGCATTCCTTATAATACATTATAATACGGAGTATATATGTAACCCATACATTGTATGATACTATGATCACAAGTGAAGATCAAGACAAAGAAAATGCAATAGACATGGATTATGTTAAACAGCAGTAACCAAAGTCCTTTTATAGTATACTGATGATACATTGTTGAACCTTTTGCATCATAAAACAGCTAGCTATCAATATCCATATCCTTTCTTCAACCATCATATACATGCATGATTGGACGCTAGCACAATTGTTAACGTTTTTAAGACGAAAACCAGTTCCAATCAGTTCACACAACCCACATTTCATGTTTGCCATAAAGTGATACCAGTACTTTGTTTCAACTGAGGAACATAAAACTTAGTTTACTGTAAATTTGATCAGGCTATAGAGGACTTCCTAGAAACATACATGAAAGTGATGGAACAACTACCCCAATTAGTATGACAACACCTTTAGGTACCAAATTTCAAGTATCTTAACAAATATTTGAGATTTTGTAGTGCATAGTCCTAGTTGACTTTATCAAAGATTAGAATGAATTGGGAAAATGTTACAAGTCCTATAGATATAGACGTAAACGAGTTCATACAGATGTTTGGCATGAATAATCCAAGTAAATTACAGATTACTTTGCACGCTACATACATTGTTGTATTGTACCATCTTGACGCTTCGTTGCTGAACAAAAAGCTTTAGTTCTTGCAAGATTTTTGCTGAATGAATATCCTATCACCAATTGCTTCATGTTGTTCAAGTTTACGTTGAACTCCAGCACATAACCGAGGTCTATGAAGCGCTAATCAAGCAAAACAAAATTACACTATTGTCTAATATCCATCTAGCTCAAACATTTTTCTTTTTTTTTTTCTTTTTTTTTTCTTTTTTTCTTTTTAATTGAAAAAGCGACGATATTATTAACCACAGGAAAAACAAACAAAAATAACAAAAAGAAAGGCTCTAAGGTAGAGCCACCAAACAACAAAGTATAAACTACAACAGAGGACTGAAGCATAATGACATCAAGGGGTAATAGTTTAAACCGAAACACCATGTTTCTGAATCCAATTGTCCCATATGAACCTATTAATAGAAACCCGATTTGATGTCCAAAGGAATGACAACATTAAAAGCGAAGGAAAAACATCATCGTGTTGAGGTCTCCTCGCTTTCCATCTAGCTCAAACTAACATCTTAACAGGACGTTCTTACTTGTTCCAAGTCTCTTCAACAATCTTTATTCCATAACAAAAACAGAACAATGCAACATTGAATCTCATGATGCAAATTAAATAATCTCTTTCATCCTAATGATCCAGATTTAACACACCAAGTTTAATGACAATATTAGTACATAATTGATGAACTCAAATAAGTACATTTTATTATCATCATTTATCCTATTTATTTGACTTGTTTTATTATATTATCTATGAGAATCGATACATTAATGTTTACTTTAGTAATTCTCAGGTAAAAACAAGCATTATGTGAAACTTGGCGATTTTGGACTAATTATGGAGCAAAACAAGCAAGATGTCAAAAGCCTACTGAAATCCAGAAGATCAAGCTCGTTCTACTCCAGATACGCCGCAATATACTTCTAACATACGGCGTATCACTATCAAGATTTCACAAGTTACAATCCAAGTAAATGCGCCGCATACAAAGATCAAGATACGCCGCATCTGAAGACGGTGTACGAATATTCCAGAATATATTAATCTTGGACCCCACGCGAAGTTAAGTCGATGCGCCGCATCTATTCACTCAATGCGCCGCATCTATCCCTGAGACAGAAACTATAAATACCCCAAGGCCAGACGAATTTGAGAGCTTAGTTTTAGATTTTAGAGAGAGACAGAAACCCTAGAGCCGAATTCAGTCGACCAAGCAGCACAAGACACACCTAAACAAAGATACAAGAGCTGTAAGAAGGTCCTGCATGTATTCAATTCATTAAGTAGTTTTGTTTTATTGTTTTAGTACACTTTAATTCATCAGGATTGATGGGCTTGTGTCATGTGACTACGGAAAATCATGCACTCCCCTTAATATTGCTTTCCCATTAATTAAAGTTTATATGTTGATGTCTTTGGTGACTTTTATTAGTGCATTGATAACCTCTGTGTCTAGCTAAGTCTTGCTTGGGTCGCCATGCCCCTTCCTCGCCTATTTATTCTATCGTCTCTAGAAAAGTAGGATAGACATAAGTAATCATTAAGGGTTTACTCGCCGATAAGATTAGAGCCAACGAGAAAGGTTTAATTATATACACTTCATATAAAACTAGCAATAAAACAAGTGACAAGCTACTTAATTATCAGGACAGGTCTTCTTATTGTCTCTAGTATCTATCTGTGTACGTGTGTGCTAATCGTTGATTCGTGCTCATTAGTTTAGTTTTCTACTTAATCATAACCAACCCGTGCCAGTCTCTCAGGCTGAACCCCCTTGCGTTAGATTAGGTTGTATAGTTAACTTAGGATATTAAAATACTGATTAGAATAACTAGATAATACGTTCCACTCTTAGTGATCGACACTCTACTTACCATTATATTCATACTGACCGGGTACACTGCTCGTTAAGTGTGTGTGTTATTGATAAGTCGGCTAAATATAAATTTAAAACTTGAGTAGGCATTAATACTGCTAAACCGCAACGACACACACGCGCACCAAGTTTTTGGCGCCGTTGCCGGGGAGTGAATTGTTATTATCTGTTAATTTGATTAGTATTTTAATTAGGTTTTTCTTTTTTGTTATTATTATTATTTTTTTTAAGATTCTAACCGCTAACCCTGTTATATATTAGATAAATTGCATTCATTGTATGATTTGCATATTTTCTGTTTTTGTTTATTTCTGTAATTTTTGTTTCTTTTTGTTTGTTTTTATTTTTGTTTTTCTCTTTTTTTTTCTGCATTCTGCTATCGTTGTATTGTGCTGATACAAACGATACGGCGCATCTGTTTTCACAGATACGGCGTATTGCGTTTAATTTTTATAAAATACAACGCGTTTAATAAATTCGAGTACGACGCATCTTTCCCCAAGATACGGCGTATTCTGTTTTTAATAAGAAATTTTTCTAAACCCTAACGCCATACGACGCATCTGTTTTAACAGATACGGCGTATTTTCTATTTAAATTAAAAACAGTTTTTCGAATTTTTAAACAGAAGCAACGCATCGATCTTTATCGATACGGCGCATCTACTAAATCAAAAATCTTGTATTTTGAAACATAACGAAAATACGGCGCATTAGCTTTTGTTAATACGACGCATTTAATTTTAATAAAATCGATTTTTGATAATTTAAACTGGATACGGCGCATTCGTATTCATAAGCGGCGTATCTGTTTTCTGAATAAAAGTCTGATTAAATTTTAACGAAATAAGATACGGCGTATCCAACTTTTTGGATACGGCGCATCGTTTGCAGATATCAGCAACTTTTATTTTTCGTATTCCGTTTTCGTTGTTAATTTTCTGATATATTACTTTCTTGAACATACCCTACTGATGCTTTTGTGATGATTTCAGGAAGTGCATGACCAGGAGTTCAACTAAGAACTTGATTAAACCTTTCGAAGATCCTGAACGAGCCTTACATTCGCTTAAAAGGCTTTTCAACACAAAAAGCTTTGAAATTTCAAGTTCGTTCGAGCTTGATTACTTTTCTGAAGAGAAGGAGGAAGAAGAAACAGAAACAATGACGGAAAACACTACTATGGAGGAATACATGAACAAAACCCGTGCTGATTACAGTTCAGGAGTTGCTAGACCAAAGTTTGATGAAAAGTCAAAGTTTGAGTTGAAGGGTCAGTTTCTCAAGGAGCTAAGAGAAAATGCTTTCAGTGGAACAGAACATGAAGATGCTAATGAACATGTTGAAAAAGTCCTCGAGATTGCAGATTTGTTTACTACAGAAGGAGTCTCTGACGATCAACTTATGCTAAGAATCTTTCCAATTTCGCTTAAAGGAGCTGCTAATAAGTGGCTAAGGAATGAACCTGCTAGTTCAATCACAACATGGGAAGATTTGAAGAGCAAATTCCTGAAAAGATATTGTCCACCTGCTAAAACTACTAAAAAGATGGAGGCTATCAACAGTTTCAAGCAAGAGCCTGATGAAACTCTTTATCAAGCTTGGGAACGATTTAAAGACTTATTGATGAAATGCCCTCAACATTATCTAAGTCCAATGCAGGAGATAATATTATTCTATCAAGGATTGGACGTGCCTACTAGACAAATCTTGGATGCTAAGGGAGCTGTGCCTCAAATGAGTGCAGCCGACGCTAGAAAAGCTATCCAAGAAGCTGCTGATCACTCTCAAAAATGGCACGACGGAACCTCTACTAGATCTAAGAGCAGCACTAATTTTGACGGGTTTGCTGCAATTCAAGCTCAATTGGATAAAATTAGTAGAGAGATGAAGAAGCGTGATGAGAAAGTTTATGCTGCCCAAGTTGGATGTGAAAAATGCGAAGGACCTCACTACACTAAAGATTGCCCTAATAAGAATGAAAGTGAGACTTTTGAAGAAGCATACTACACACAATTTGGACAACCATTCCGACCTTCAGGAAGATTTAGGGAAGCTGCTCCGGGATACTATCAAAAGAACAATTATAATCCCACTTATCAAGAAAGGAGGCAAACTTTGGATGACACTTTAAAGCAAATTATGGCCGATGCTGCTAAAAGACATGAAGAGAACACCGCTATGATCAAAGAAATACGAGCCTCAACGGATACTATAACAAGAAATCAAGGAGCTTCGATCAAAGCATTGGAACAACAAATCGGACAAATGAGCAAAGTTCTTCAAGAAAGGGGATACGGAAGTTTACCTAGCTCAACTGAAACTAACCCAAGAGATCATGTCAAGGCCATATGCACTACTGAAGAAGTCACGCCTAACATACCTTTTCCTAGAAGATTGATGAATGGTAATGATGCTGCAAAGCCCGAATTTTTCTTTAATTCTTCAATCAGTTTAAGAAGGTTACTCAAAGAGAAGGCAAAGATTGAAGAGGAGATCAAGGCTACAATGAAAGAAGAGAGCTCTGCAACCGACTTACGTGCCTTGCCTCATAAAGAAAAGGACCCAGGAAGTTTTACTTTACCTTGTTTAATTAATGACATATCTTTCAATAATGCATTAGCTGACTTAGGAGCTAGCGTTAGTGTTATGCCCCTTAAGACATTCACTACCCTAGGACTAGGAAAATTAGCACCAACTAATTTGCTTATTGAATTGGCTGATAAAGCGGTAAAACAACCTGAAGGGGTTGCTGAAAATGTGCTAGTTAAGATTGAGAAGTTTGTTTTCCCCGTAGACTTTGTTAAATTAGATATGCCCGAGGATGTTAAGATTCCTTTAATCCTTGGAAGACCTTTCTTGTCTACCACCCATGCTAAGATTAATGTGTTTAAAAGAAAAATCTCATTAAAGGTAGGGAACAATAAACTAGTCTATAAGTGCCAAAATCCTGCTAAGATCATAATTAGAGGCGTCTATGTGCTAGGATCAAGAGAACGTATGGACCTCGATCTAGAAGCTAGCTTTATGGGAGAAACCTTGGTAAATAATGAATCACTTGAGACCTATAGTGGAGACTACATTGAATTAAATGATCTTAATTTACCAATAGGAATCAATGATCAATTTATGGAGGATTTTGAACCCGAAATTGATGAAGGAGAAATTATGGATGTACCTAGAATCAATATGATCAACACTAAGAATTATGATGAATTTGAAGGATATCCTAGTTTCTGTGATTATGGTAGAAAGATCCATGTAGATTGTGCTTATAATTTACAATTTCCTTGCATGATAGGATTTAAACAGGTTAGTGCCAACTTTTTCCCTATTTTACCAATTAATGTAATGTCAAAAGATTTCTATAATTCTATAATGAAAAACAAAATTGAGTATAGAGGGAAAAACGTAGTTGGAATGTTCATGAATGTACCTATTTTTGTCGGGAATTTAACTATTGTTACAGATTTCACCGTGGTGGAAAACATGGATGCTTATCGTGATGTTGAGATGGGTGACGTGATCGTTGGGAAACCATTTTGTAAGGAGGTCGAAATTTACGCTAAAAGATTTGAAGGAAAGATCACCTTTCAAAGTGGAAGCAACGTTATCACTTACATGATGCCTCGTGCTCACCCAAGGTTTAAACATGCCCCTAACAAATTTTGTTACAAATTTACACCATTTCTTTTTGTAGATGAAAATGACGCTGAGAAAGGGATCGAGTATCCGTACCAAAAGATGAAAGGATTCTACAAAGGTGTACTTGAATTGGGGCCGGAATATGTTCGTGACGAAGTAATTCGCAACTACATCGTGCACGGACATGTGGGGATCAATAGAACAAAATAAGGAGCTGAACGTGAGTCTAACTTGAAGACTCTGGAATAAAGACAAGTGCTGACCGGGAGACAACCCGGAAGAAAAAATTTTACTTTTCTGTTATGTGTCGAGTCTGTCAGACCTGCAGAAGATACGGCGCATCTCCATCATAAGATGCGACGCATCACCTGCACTGGTCATATCTTATTTCATTTTCTGCATTTTTATTTTTGACTTTAAAACTTTCTGTCAGTTTATTTAATGCGGCGCATCCCTGGTTAAGGATGCGACGCATCTTTTATTCTGATTCGTATTTATTCCAGGCTCGATACGGCGTATCTTCTTCCATAAGATACGGCGTATCGACTGACCTGATGATTTACAGTTTAATTTTTAGGTTTTATTTTTACTAACTACTAATGTATTATGCAAGTTTGAACCTTCTTAACTCAGGTGTATTAAAGTCTTAATGGTATTATAGATTCCTGCAATTTTTGTGGATACATCATCTATGAAGCTTAAACGTTCTAATCCATAAGAAAGTTGATTTTTGCTCTTATACGAATAATGGAGGATCATACCGAGCAAATCTCAGGGGAGTTTTTCTGTTCTAATTCTTTTATTTTCCAGTTTTTAACCTTTGACACAAACAACGAGGACGTTGTTTAACTTAAGTGGGGGGATGGAGAATTAGAACACTTACTTGTCCTAAACTTTTTCAAAATATGCTTAAAATGCGCTTAATATATCAAAATTTAAAATTTTTTAGCATGTTTTTGTTTAAAGTCTAAATTACATAGCCGCACACATAACTTTATTCTTTCAAAAATATTAAAACTTTAGTGTGCTGGTGACTTGTAAACTTTAGAACTTGGCTTGTATACTATTCGAGACCACCATAATGAGTATTATCTATATAATTGGAGTGACTTGTCTAACTTGGTAAATTTCTAGGATTACACCCAAATAGCCTTTATATGTTATGTGATATTAACTAACTACACTGGTTAGTTAACCCCTGTATAAACCCTTTGTTACTCTCACTTTTAGAGTAAGATACCCCTAGAAAAACCCTCAGAGCCATTCCTTTCGTTTCTTACACCTTTGTTATAATGTTTCGATACACCCTTACACCTTAGCCTACCCTGTAGATTAAAATTCGTGGTTAATTGCTTTAGGCAAAGTGTGTTTCCTTACATTACCTGTGTTCGCGTGCGTAATTCATTATCTTTGGTTAAGTCGGGAAATTGCACAATGCAATTGGTATGAAAGTAAATATTGTATAACTTTTAGTTTATTTTTCTTGTGTTTGCTACTTTCACTATTACAGTTATTTCTGAAAGTATGAAGAGTATGGAAAAATTATCCAGAAAAATAGTGATAAAAAAGTTGTGAAATTTTACACATATATGTTGATGTCAAAAAAAAAAAAAAAAAAAAAAAAAAAAAAAAAAAAAAAAAAAAAAATCGAAAAAAAAAAAGAAAAGAAAAAAGAAAAAGGAAAAGTTGGAAGTTTGTTTTAACCAACTTATGTAAAGTTTTGTATTAAGTGGGAGATATCACCACTATTTATTGTTGTATATTATATTTATGGATTGAATGGGAGTTGGCCGTTATGGGAACGCCAACTAAGGTTATTCTTTGATTGAGATCTTGTTGAGTATAATTCGTGTCTACCTAAAGCGTGTGTTTCAAGTGTTAAAGCGTGAGTTATTCAATGATATGAGTCTTATTCATGGGATGGTTGGGAAAGTGATTTACCACACTTAGGATTTTAATTTATCTGTTTTGTTTATTTTTCATTTTACACCAAATTGTATCCCAAATATTATCCATACCCTATATCATTCTTCATCCAAACCTTTGATTTATTGAGATTAGGGATTTGAGCAATCTTAAGTATCGTAGTCGTGGATTCGACTATGTATTTATGATTTTGTCGCCCTTTTTGATATAATATTATTGGTGAAGATTACTTGGTCCTATCTTTAGCCTATTCGAGTTAAGGATTTGAGCAATTGCAAGTATCGTGGTCGTGGATTCGATCATGTATTTGTGATTTTGTCGCCTTTTCTGGAATTTGAGATCGATAGAGATTAAAAATGATGATCAACCCTTAACCAACAAACCCTTTTTACCGCTTTAGACTTGTTACTCCTTGGCTTTAGTGGGGGAGATGCGTACACTTGCCAAGCATATGATAGAATATTCGTCACAACTAAGCAACTAAACGATTTAGAATTGTTTTACATTAAAAATTATTTTGGTTTCTACTTCGTTAAGTGTTTGGTTGTGTGATTATGACAAAACGAATACGTGCTTACATATAAAAATAAATCCTAATATCTTCTAGGATACATTTTCATACGATTAATTCTAAGGTTTACTTGGGGACAAGTAAAGTTCAAGTGGGGGGATATTTGATGAACTCAAATAAGTACATTTTATTATCATCATTTATCCTATTTATTTGACTTGTTTTATTATATTATCTATGAGAATCGATACATTAATGTTTACTTTAGTAATTCTCAGGTAAAAACAAGCATTATGTGAAACTTGGCGATTTTGGACTAATTATGGAGCAAAACAAGCAAGATGTCAAAAGCCTACTGAAATCCAGAAGATCAAGCTCGTTCTACTCCAGATACGCCGCAATATACTTCTAACATACGGCGTATCACTATCAAGATTTCACAAGTTACAATCCAAGTACATGCGCCGCATACAAAGATCAAGATATGCCGCATCTGAAGACGGTGTACGAATATTCCAGAATATATTAATCTTGGACCCCACGCGAAGTTAAGTCGATGCGCCGCATCTATTCACTCAATGCGCCGCATCTATCCCTGAGACAGAAACTATAAATACCCCAAGGCCAGACGAATTTGAGAGCTTAGTTTTAGATTTTAGAGAGAGACAGAAACCCTAGAGCCGAATTCAGTCGACCAAGCAGCACAAGACACACCTAAACAAAGATACAAGAGCTGTAAGAAGGTCCTGCATGTATTCAATTCATTAAGTAGTTTTGTTTTATTGTTTTAGTACACTTTAATTCATCAGGATTGATGGGCTTGTGTCATGTGACTACGGAAAATCATGCACTCCCCTTAATATTGCTTTCCCATTAATTAAAGTTTATATGTTGATGTCTTTGGTGACTTTTATTAGTGCATTGATAACCTCTGTGTCTAGCTGAGTCTTGCTTGGGTCGCCATGCCCCTTCCTCGCCTATTTATTCTATCGTCTCTAGAAAAGTAGGATAGACATAAGTAATCATTAAGGGTTTACTCGCCGATAAGATTAGAGCCAACGAGAAAGGTTTAATTATATACACTTCATATAAAACTAGCAATAAAACAAGTGACAAGCTACTTAATTATCAGGACAGGTCTTCTTATTGTCTCTAGTATCTATCTGTGTACGTGTGTGCTAATCGCTGATTCGTGCTCATTAGTTTAGTTTTCTACTTAATCATAACCAACCCGTGCCAGTCTCTCAGGCTGAACCCCCTTGCGTTAGATTAGGTTGTATAGCTAACTTATGATATTAAAATACTGATTAGAATAACTAGATAATACGTTCCACTCTTAGTGATCGACACTCTACTTACCATTATATTCATACTGACCGGGTACACTGCTCGTTAAGTGTATGTGTTATTGATAAGTCGGCTAAATATAAATTTAAAACTTGAGTAGGCATTAATACTGCTAAACCGTAACGACACACACGCGCATCAAGAATATATGATTCATACCAATTCTCAGATCTAAGAAGATGCAAACTTACTTGGAATCTGTCAACAAATCAGATTCATCTCAATGCAACTATCTTAGCCAAAGGAAATACGGATTTAGTGTTGTCTATAACATGAACTTAGCATACACAAGTGGCTCTTGTCACAACTAGTGCAACTTCAAGGCTTCATTAAATTAAAAACAAATCTTAACGCCAGTCATTGAGAAACAAATTTCAATGTACTCCATAGAAACTGAGTAATACTTGAAACAAAAGTCGAATTTAAAACAGTAACGTTATAGGTCTGAATAACCGGATGTATCAAAATTAAAACAGTTGGTAGATATAGAACTAGCTATGCAGGCTTAAGATCTTGGCTTCTCATTTTTCTCCTTGAAAAGAGCCAAAAGAGAGACACCAGAAACCTTCACGACCTTGAACCTGACTCCAGGAATATCTCCCATGGCATGCCCTTTACGTCCAAATCCTGCAATCAACACCTCGTCCTGTGCAGCAAACATAAAAATAAGAATCAACCAAAGAACCACTAACAGTCGTTTTATATAAAAATGAGCAAGCTACTCACGTTTTCTTTGATGTAGTTCAAGCACCCATCGTTGGGAACAAAGGCGGCGATCTTCTTTCCATTCTTGATCAACTGAACTCTGGCACACTTCCTGATAGCGGAGTTAGGCTGTTTGGCCTCAATACCACTGTAGAGATGATTAGTAAATCATTTTCAAAACATAAGATAAGTGCATTATGTGAAAAGGTTAAAAGGAGAATAAAGAGTGTTTGTTTACATCTTCTCGAGGACAATGCCCTTGG
Source organism: Artemisia tridentata subsp. tridentata (assembly GCA_021014915.2). Taxonomy (NCBI): domain Eukaryota; kingdom Viridiplantae; phylum Streptophyta; class Magnoliopsida; order Asterales; family Asteraceae; genus Artemisia; species Artemisia tridentata. The sequence continues at coordinate 268,424,624 of CP139508.1, forward strand.
CGTGAGAAAAACCAGCAAATGGCTTCTTCCACTCGTTACCAAGATGTAACTTCTTGTATGACTTATCAGCCCACCTTTGTTCCCTGCGGTGGGACTTCAGCTTGCGTCCATCTCCCATTCCATGAGTTTTCCTGCAAGTTACCAATAATTCCATTATGCACAAAAAGAAACAGGAACTTGGAAAACGTCAAAACTACAGCGCCATGGATTACTAAATCCTAGGGCCCAGATTTCTGGCAGCAAATCTTTATCATTGATGTAAGGATTATCCCTTGGGATAGAATAGTTTCCCCCATAGGCCGAGGCGTGCTATATCTGCAAAAAACAACATCTTAATTATCACCTGTGATACAAAAAAGATCAACAACGAAATATGTAACAAACTCATCTTCTCAGATTACCAAACATCCGATGAGAATTTGGATAAAGAAATATAAAATACGACATGGCCTACGACATATCACATGTGATATGTTAATTCTGAGCGATCTGAGAAATGCAAAAACATAGTTCGACACTAACAAAGAACTGCACAGAATGAATACTTGTGTAACAACTGGTTCTGAGATAAAGTAATGAATCTACTGTTCCCACCGGCTACTTGTGTAACAACTGGTTCTGAGATAAAGTAATGAATCTACTGTTCCCACCGGCTCCAGTAGTGCTAGTTTCTAGAAGCGTCATTTTGACTAAGGTAGTGGCGACATCAGTATTGAGCAATTCAAACACTACAGGCAGTTTTGCAGATATCATCTAATTCTCAAAGCTGGAAACAACAAAGTAATGCCTACAATGAGCTTGAACTAAGTATCAGTTACACTTGGCAGTCAAATAATCCCAAATGAGTCTAACTTAACATCCCAGCACATTCACATCAAGTACACAACATACATATGCCTAATCCATTCGCTGATTCGCCTAACGTATTCATCTTATATGCATTAACTGATTACTTTTTCATGGCTTAAATTCAGCTTTTAGTAATCACAGCAATCACAAAAAACAGACCTAATTAACCTTCTGATACAACTCCGGTCTCGCCGAGTCTCCAAGGTTTTCGATATAGAATTTCCTCAACAATCAATTCAGATAAACCTAATTCAAGACGTACTATGACAATTTCAATCATTACTAGAAATACACCAAATTCAATCAGTATATAATAGACCTAATTAACTTTCTAATAACATAAAAACAACATAATTAGGTCTCTCACCATTCAAATGAGCATCGAAAACAAGTCCGAACCGTTCCGAAAGCGCAAACGGCCACGACGGAAGGTTCTCAATATCACAACAACAACAACAACAACAAACCCAATCCCGCCGGGGCAGGGTATGGGGGAGGTGGACTGTAGACAGACCCTACCCCTAACCCCAGGTAAACCCGGGAGTAGAGAGACTGCTTCCAAAGAGACCTCCGGCTGGTGCATGTGTGCGCGTGAGAGAGCAAAGGAAGGAGAGCAACCGAGAAAAACATAGCAGACAAAAGAAGACGAAAGAGTAAGCAAAACAAGCAACACACCAAACGCAAACACACAAAAACAGATAAGGAACAAAAGCACAAAAAGCACAGAGCAAAGAACCAATCAAAGCAGGCAAACCTAAAGGAGACAAGACAAAGCACAGCCGAGCAACACAGGGCCTAAAGCTAAGGCACATCAACCAAAACAAAGCAAAGCAAAGCAAGACAACGCACGGGGCCTAAAACTAAGGCAAAGCAACTAAACGAAGCAAAGCCGGACAACGCACGGGGCCTAAAGCTAAGGCAAAGAAACCCAACATACCTAGCCTGAGCTACCCGCCTAACCTAATTCTATCTCTCCACGCCTTCCTATCTGAGGTCATGTCCTCGGACAAGAGCAGCTCCTTCATGTCGAGCTTAAGTCTATCCTCCCATCTGAGTTTGGGTCTACCTCTCCTTCTCACCCCGTCCACCACTAGCGCTTCGACTCTTCTTACGGGTGCTGATTGTGGCCTCCTCTTTACATGACCGAACCACCTGAGCCTTCCTTCTCTCATCTTCGAGATAATAGACTCGACCTCAAGCTTAGCTCTGAAAACTCCGTTCGGGATCATGTCCATCAAGGTCTTACCGCATGACCACCTTAACATTCTCAGTTCCGCCACCTCCACCCTTTCAGCATGGGCTTTGGAGATAGGCCAGCACTCAGACCCGTACAACATAGCCGGTCTAATCGCCACCTTATAAAATTTACCCTTTAGCTTTAATGGGACTTTCCTGTCACAAAGGACTCCCGACGCCGCCCTCCATCTCGCCCACCCAGCTCTAATCCGGTGGGTTACGTCCTCGTCTATCCTCCCTGATTTGTGAATCATCGATCCCAGATATCTAAAGGACTCCTTGGGTGGAAGGATCCGGTCACCGATACAGATATCCATATCTTCGTTGTGGCTTAACTCGATCCTCCCAAAATCACATCTCATATACTCCGTCTTCTCTCTGCTCACTCGAAGACCATTGTCCTCTAGGACCTCCCTCCAGTGCTCAAGTCTGTTGTTTAACCTTTCCGCCGATTCTGCCACCACCCAATATCAAATTTGAAAGGTCTCAATATCGAATTTGAAATTCTCATCGGATGTGACCGGAACAGATTGTTACATGATTTTGATGAATTAAATAGCGAAATAACGGTTTCAATTTGGTTATGGAGGTTAGGTGATAGCAGTGAAATGCGGAGCGGACTGCGGAGGAAAAACACACATTTTGTGTGTGTAAAAAAGAGGGGTGGTTTTAAGATATGGTATATATATAGTGTTTAATAATCTCAGCCCTACTTGATTGGATTTTTGAGTGTTTAATAATAAACCCTTGCAAAACCCAGTCGGTTGAGAGAGATGCCTTCAATGGCTACCGGAAACAACAATAATAATCAGCCTCCTCAGTTTGTTAACAGGTACACTTCCAAAACACATCATCATCTTTTTCTTCTTAATTATTACTGCTTCAATTAATATATATTATTATTATTTTTTCAGGAAAAATAAGATTGACCAACAGAGAAAATCTTTGCCTATTGCTTCAGGTACTACTTACTTTTCAACACTTATAGTTTCATCTCACCTTGAGGTGGGGTGTTTGGATTTCATCATTTTGCCGCTTATTTTAATTTGGTTAAGCTCATAAGCTTACTTTTTTCTTGGCTCATGGATCTTATTGCTTATTTAAGTTCATAAGCTCAACCTCATGACCAGGAAATACTGATCTTATGAGTTTTTCCAAATCCAAATAAGCTTGTAAGCAGCCAAAAGAAGCTAATACAAACACCCCCAAAATAAGCAGGTCCGAGTCTGCTTATTTTCTCCCAAAAATGGCCTCATAAGCAAAACCAGTTTGTGTTATCCCAACACGCCAAGTTGCTTTAAACTAACTAGAAGATAAGCAGGAAAAATTATAAAATCCTGTTAATTTCAAATTTAAAAATTTGTAAATCGTACGTGAGCGAGGATAACCTTTTGTTTATGTATGAGATCAGCTGGACCTTTTTTCTGTTTGTGCTTCCTAAATTTAAATTAAAGAATCTGGATTTTAGGTTGCTGGGAGAAGTAGATTATAAGCCTGTGAAATATGTCATTTGCTCTTTGAAGTTCCAATAATGTTTCTCATGTCCTAAATGATTCTAAGTAGTTCTTTTTTGGTGATATGAGCTCACTATAGTTAAGATCTCACATCTGTTTACTTGATTTTCAACTTTAGTACGATTAAAGAACTGATGCTTAAGTTTCGATTATCATTACGACCCCTTCTTAGTTGTTATGTATGTTTATTTGTTAATTTGTCTAGTTGAAAAAAGACTCGTAGAGGAGGTGCGGAAGAATGATACATTGATAATTGTTGGTGAAACCGGAAGCGGGAAGACTACACGTGAGTTACTTCTATACTTCTATATTGTTTTGAAAAAGGCATAATTCAAGTTTGTTTATTTATATGGTTTGATGTATATATGATGTTGGCCTCATATTGGCTTCCTCAATGTTTCATTTATGTTATTATGTATTGAGCTAGCATTTTGTGGCCATGATGCTTGGCTATGAATGTTTAAGGAGTTAATGACCCATATCCAACTAGGAAGGCCCCTTTCCGAAGACTGGATAAAAGGGCAGATTTTCATTTTGGTTGACCTTATTAGGATTTTTAGACCTAGTGCTAACCTCTAACTTGTCGGTTGTATATATTTTCTTATGACAGAGTTACCCCAATATTTATTTAATGGAGGGTTTTGCCGAGATGGAGGAATTATTGGAATCACTCAACCAAGACGTGTTGCTGCAGTAACTGTTGCTAAACGTGTTGCTGAAGAATGTGGTGTTGAGTTGGGGCAAAAGGTTGGGTACTCCATTAGATTTGAAGATGTGACCTCCATGTCAACGAGGATTAAGTACATGACGGACGGACTGTTATTGAGGTGAATAAACAAGCTTGCACATCTTGTCGCATTTCTGTACACTAGAATGCTGAAATTTTATAAAACCTTATGCTGCAAGTGTGGTCTGGGTTCACTAGCAACAATGAGAATCTGCAGATCATTTTCTAACGCTTATTCAAATATTTTATGCTGCAAGTCTGAACTATATCAATTAGAAATAATGTGGATTAAGAGAAGACCATATGATACTTAAATATCTAAGCTTGCCTGGAATTTTTTTTCCTTGTTTATGTCTGCCTAAAATGTGGTTTATCCTCCTCAGTTGTAGGCATAATAAATAAAATGTTGTGAGAGGTCGTTTGTCCTGAGATGAATGACTATACCAAAGACAATATTGAGCTTTTGTATGGTTATGATGTTACATGCATCCATTTTTTAGAATCACATAGGTTCTTATTGCATGATTGTTAACTTTAAGCTGATTAGGATTGCATGTGCTCACAGGGAAGCACTTTTGGATCCGTATCTTTCAAGGTACTCTATTATAGTCGTTGATGAAGCTCATGAAAGGACCGTGCAGACTGATGTGTTGCTAGGTTTGCTAAAAGATGTACAAAAGAAGAGATCTCGAAGTTCTAATGCATCTAATAATTATCATGTGAAGTCCAACGATGGTGCTTTGGTGAAAGAAGAAATTAATGGTCAAACTAGCAGCGGTTTTAAGCAACAGCTAGTCAAAAAGTTGAATCCATTAAAGTTAATCATCATGTCCGCTAGTTTGGATGCCCGTGGATTCTCTGAGTATTTTAGTGGTGCGAAAGCTGTTCATGTTCAGGGGCGACAATTTCCAGTGGATATTCTATACACTGCCCAACCCGAGACAGATTGTTTGGATGCGGCTTTAGTTACCATATTTCAGGTTCTTGCTTGACAATTTTATCTTTTGTGTTTTGTTTAATTACCCTTTTTAACAACTTTGCTTTTTTTAGATACATTTGGAAGAGGGACCTGGTGATATACTTGTATTTCTTTCTGGTCAAGAAGAGATCGAATCTATCGAGTCTCTTGTGTGTGAGAATCTTAAGAAATTACCTGAAGCCAACCAGAAACTTTTGATCTTACCATTGTTCTCTTCTCTTCCATCGGAAAAACAAATGAAAGTCTTCACTCCTGCTGCAGTAGGATTCAGGAAGGTAGACTTCTTATCAGAAACAATAGTGAGTGACAGTGTTACAATTAGGGATACATGCATCTAGTATGATCAAATATATTTACACTGTGTTAGAAAGTTCTTTTTTATGATCAAATATGTTTATACTATATTAGAAAGTTAATTTTTGTGTGTTGTTACTGTTAGGTAATACTCGCAACTAACATTGCTGAAACATCCGTGACAATACCTGGGATCAAGTATGTTATTGATCCTGGATTGGTGAAAGTGCGAAGTTACTCTCCTGATAGTGGCATTGAATCCTTGATTGTTGTTAAAACTTCAAAAGCTCAAGCTCTTCAGAGGAGGTAACCACATTGACTTTGTGACTAGTTTATTATTTAACAATTACTTATTCTGTATATATGTTGACAAATAGCTACATCTTGTGCACCACCACTTCTTGTATTTGTACAGATAATAATTTCTGGTCAGCTAATCATTGCAAGATATTAGAGGTGGTCAAATGGGCGGGTGAGGGTTGCATAACAGGTCAATACGGGTTCAGATCAATAAGGATAGTTTTGTATGTCCAAAAATCATAATTTTCATTTATAAATAATTAAATAGTTAGCCTGTCAAATATGATCACCAGAGTATGCTGTTTTACAATTTTTTTTTTTTTTTTTTTTTAATAATATAATGAATAATGAGGTTTTACGCATTAAGTGGACTCCCTGGTGACTTGTGACTTGTTTGACCCATATTCTTGTAACTGTTCTTTTATATTTACTTGTTTAAACCTTTGTAGATAAAACATCGACCAAATTCATCCATTTATAGGCTCATAAGTAAATGGTCTAGAAGTAACACATCTACAAGATTTTGATATTGTTGACTAGGGTCTGCATGTTTTCACCTTTTGTATTCGTTAAAGATCATTCAAAATATTTGACCGTTAGGCTTTCAATTTCATCAAACTATGTGTCAAGTCAAATGTTCATCTGTTTGGGACAGAACTTAAGACGAAGCTTATTTATGTGATTAAAGTTTTTGTTTGTCTAATGGTGCAGTGGACGTGCAGGGCGTGAAGGACCTGGGAAATGCTTCCGTCTTTATTCAGAGAGCAGATTTGAGGGACTTGACGATTCAACAGTACCGGAGATTAAAAGATGCAACCTTTCAAATGTTATTTTGCAGCTTAGCGCTCTTGGTGTTGATGATATAATTGGGTTTGACTTCATGGAGAAACCTGATAGGTAATTAGAACATTTCTGTATATTTTTCTCTGCACATAAATAAGTTCACGTTGTTTTTTGCATTTCTATATGTGAAAAAGCGAACAATGCAGAATTTATAATATCGGCTATGAAGCCTTATAAATTTGTGTCATTTAACTTATTATAAATGAATGCAGGATGGCTGTCATCAAATCATTAGAATTATTATACTTGCTGGGGGCTTTGACAGATGAAAAGAAGCTGTCAGATCCAATTGGACACCAAATGGCACGTCTTCCGTTAGAACCAAATGATTCAAAGGCTCTTATCTTAGCCAGTCAGTTTGGTTGCTTGGAAGAAATGTTAATTGTTGTATCAATGCTATCAGTGGAATCCATCTTTTATGTGCCCCGTGAGAAGTTAGAAGAGGTATTCACCATCTTCCCACTTTTTAATTTGCTTTTCAGAAGTAGGAACATTTGAAAACCGTAAGCACCTAGATTTCCAGAACTCAGCAACTTGCTAGATAAGAAAGTATAATTAGGTGCATGCGGTAATTACAACCCATTTACATGGGGATGAGTTTATTTGCGTTTAGGTTATTTTAGTAAAATTATCAAATAAAAAAATTAACTAAACAGGAAAGGGGTCCATTGTGTCGAATGTCACCCGTAATGCAATTTCAATACATACAAGCTACAACCTCTGAAAGCGCTTTATTTGTATCTTAACTTATGAAGTATTAAATAGTAATATAAATTCTGTAATTACATTTATAGCATTTTTTTTTTCATTGAAGATTAAAGAAGTGGACACACAAGTGTTTGCCAGTCAATTCAGTCTAACCCATTTCGAATAGCAATATAAAATTACATGCTACCTGACTTGTCTATTTGATTCACTTAAGCACAAATATTGGAATAGGGTTAACAACATAAGTGATAAATATCAACTCGGGTGTCCCTTTTTTCTTTCTTAATTTCTGTTTTCCAGCAGAAGTTAAGGGTGTGTTTAGTTGGTAAGAAATACCTCATTTTTCCAGGAAATTTTTCATAGAAAAATGAGAAAACCGAAAACCTGTGTAGTTACAAATTTTTGAGAAAAGTTTCTAAAATAATGAAAATCTCATTTCTCAAATTTTAACTAAAAATCTAAAAAGTCTAATTTACCCTTCTCTACTTTTCTCTTCACCAGAAATGAAAAATGTAACACCATCTAAACAGGCTTTCCAAGTTCTTAACTCTTTCCTAGAGAAGAAATACCCTTCCATTCTCAAGAAAACCAAACATGAAAAAGTGAGAATATTTCTCTGCAACTAAACGCAACCATATGTCTAATTCATTTTCTTTTTCTTTTCCAGTCACGAGCTGTCATTAAAAGTTTCTCAAGCCCAGACGGAGACCATCTCACATTGCTTAATGTATATCGTGCTTCTGTTGAGTTTTTGGAGAAGAACAAGACAGAGAATAGCAACGATAAGGCTGAAAAGAATTTGAGAAGATGGTGCAAGCACAACTTCATTAATAATCGTTCCCTAAAACATGCTCGTGACATTTACAAGTTAGTGAATTCTCACTTATAATCACGTATACAACCATTAAGCATTATGTATTTTTTGTTTATAATAAGTTGTTGTATCACACTTCTGATGTGCTACAACACTATTAGCATAAAAATTGTGATTTCTCATCCTACTTTTCTATTGTATATGAGTTTTCAGGACTAATAAATGATTGTTTCGTGCTTTACTTGCAGACAAATTCGAGAAAATGTTGAACGAATGGGACTTCAGATTTCTTCATGTGGGGATGATACGCTGCAGCTCCGCAGATGTCTTGCTGCTTCCTATTTCTTGAATGCAGCTCTTAAGCAACCTGATGGTACATTCAGGTAATGAATTCGTAACCTTTGTGACCAGTTTACAACTTTCTAAGAAGTGGTACTATTACCTTCACCTTATAAAATTGCAGAAACCTACTCTTTAGATAGACTAAAGGAACTATTCTGACTATTAGTTAGAGGACAAATGACAAAATAAAGGGAATGTTAAGGATCAAGTTCGATAATGTTATTAATATGTTATTAATATCTAAACTGGGTTATTAATTACAGGGTTTTGGCAAATGGTCAGATTGCAGAAGTTCACCCAACTTCTGTTCTACGCCGAACAAAATCAGAGTGCATAATTTTCTACAATTTAGTTCAGACTACTCGTAACTATGTCCGAAATGTTACTAGAATTGATTATTTGTGGTTAGCTGAGCTAGCCCCTCAATGTTATGCCTTAAAGGACTAGAGCTTTTTGTAAGATCTTAAGTTCTCATATTTGATAACTTATGCATTTCTTTTTGTGGTAAATGTACCAAGAAGATGGCGTTAAAGAGGCTGGTTGGGTATCTGACCCTCCAAGCCATAGGTAGACTTGAAGTGCAAATCTTGTAAAGTATCAAGATGAGAATTGTGTTTGATGTTAAGAAGTTGTGTTATCTCTTCACACCTTGGTTCCATGCTTGGTTTTCTTATGATGCACTAAGGTTGCAAATGCCATCAAGGCAAAAGTCATTTTAGTGGCGGTTTAAGTGATTTGGTGTCTTTTTCGTTGATCTAAATGTTACAATTTTTTGACTGTATCGAGGTTCAAATAAAAAGAACCCTGTGTCTGCATATGTCGAGTCAAAGCTGTAAATGTTCACTTAAATCTTTGTTCATGAATTTTGGATAGAAGACAACTGGGATTTTGGTAAGAAAATGGTTTTCAAGATGAAGAAACTTCGAAGTAGTTGGAGATGATCAAGTAAAGAATACAACTTGTAATTCGTACACGACAAGAATTCTTAATAATTATACCCTCCCCAAACAAAAATATGTGGACAATTATTTCCTCCACATATCTTAAGATATGATGTGGGAACAAAAATGTTTGCTAGGTACAAACTACAAAGTAATAAATGTTGTGTACAAGTTATCTCAGACTATAATCTTTTTTTGAACGAAATCTCGAGTATAATCACTACTCCATTGACCTAATCTTCCAAAGAGTTGCAAAAGTTATCAATGACATCTTTAATTAGAAAATAACTCTTTTACATAATAGAATCTGAAAAAAAATTGCCTCAGATATTAAGAGAAAATATATACAATGTTCTGAACAAGAATTGAGGGAATGAATATTCTTCTTATTGATCATTAACTATGAGATTTACAAAGAGTATATATAGACAAACATTAGGGCAAAAACCCTAATAGCTAACATGGGCCATGGGCCTATTATGGGTTATATGGACATCCACTAATAATTATCCATAACACTCCCTCTTGGATGTCCATATTGTTAATACGCTTAGGGAATGCTGCCTCATTAAAAACCTTGCCAGGAAAACCCAGTGGGACAGAACCATGACTAAGGACAAAAAGAGTGCAGCGCGTATTATCTCCCTCTGATGACTACATCACTTGGTATCTTGTAAATAGGTTAACGAAATCCTCACTGGAATGAGAAGTGACTTGTCGCCTTTGATGTAACGTTACTTGAATATAGCAAGGTATGCTACATTATCTTCATGCAATAGTTGCTATCTCCTTTCCAGAATTTATGTATGGTTTGATGAAGTCGCCTTGATTGTTTGCTCTATCAAATGCCAGGAAAAATATTCGCCACTTGTAACAATATATCCATGTTGAGATCGATCATTGTAAGTTAAACATATATCCTGCATCTGCAAAACTAAACTAAACTTGTTTTGACGGGTTAGTAAAATATAAACCCATATCCTTTGTACCTTGAAAATATTGAAATATTTGATTTACTGTGGTTCAATTTGATCAACTACTATTCTCGAGAATTTTAAATCATGACACGTGTTCCATGCATTCTATATTCCTTAAGGAATCTCAACAAAAATGAGCTCTTGTTTTATAATATTAGACGCATACAACTTATTTCTCATATTGCCAGACATAACATTAAATATCCTTTCTCATAACATTCATGTGTATGGATTTCACCCAATAATCACGTTTCATCATAAGAGACTTTCATAGTTCATTAGTTATTTGCGTCTTTATATTCTTTGGCCATTCATTTTACAACTACACTTCTTGTAGATATCCAAGATCCTCACCTTGTATTTATCATGCGCATTATTATATACAGTATTATCGACGTCGTTTCAGTTCTTTTCGATTCCACACTTTACTAGACATTATATTCTATCATTTGTTGAGATCTCAAAGTTTTTTTTTCATGTACCCGGGGTTTTCAATATCCTTTCATGTCTAGTTTTTCTTTCAGAGACTATTATGGGGTCTTTATTACCTCGATTCGACCATCTTAATTTATTGCTCCATTTTATCTATTCATTCGAGGACTTTTTATTTGGAATCGATTCGTCTATCACGCTGCAGACGTGCCATAGACTTACTACCAATCAATGATTTTACTGTTGGGACACACATTGTAATTGGAGCAATAGCAGCATAATATGATCTAGTCACTTTCTTTAGGTCACTAAATATGTCTGGCATTTACTATATCTGAAATGTTATTTGTCCCTTGAACTTTAAGTTCATATTCATTAATGTGAGGATCAACATCTATATCATAATTCATTCCATATTTCTCGCTGCTCATTCTCTCCCCCTGAATGAATTATCAATTTAAATATCCCATTTTGTGTGTTGTGGTGTATTTACTATATATCACACAATTACAAAATCTCACATGGGAAATTTGGTTTGTGACCAAAACCATTCTAACGGGGAGGATTCATTATAGATTGTTGGCAAGATGCGATTCATATGTCATAACATGCCCCATAAACTAAAAGTTTTGTTCTCACAATATTATTGGCTTTGCAATCAACTGAAGATGTTTTATAAACGTTTCAACAAAAGCAATTCGCGTATGAACATGGGCTACTTTTATGTTCAATACTTATTCCAATAATCGCCCAATACTTGGAAGTTTTCACCACCATTTTTAATAATTTAATTTGGAAAACCGTGCTCGCATTTTATAAGCCGAGCCATTAATCACGCTAATCTTAAGTTGCGTCTTTGATGATCATTTTGACGATGCATCGATTTTATAAATCAAAATGATCCATATGGCACATGTATAGGCCTACATACATGCCCTTTATATTTTTCCACAATTTAAGGAAGCAAGTCCTTATTTGTATTTTATGGTGATAAGTAAATAACCAACTTCCACTGAGAACAATAAAAATTTATCTTGGAAGAAACACATCATTCTTCTATATATTTCGCATCATCACTAAACCGGAATGGTCGAACCGGTTTGCCAATCAATACAAGTTGCACAATATTCTTAACACATATACATCATAATCATAACATAATGTCCATTAAAGAATTTACAGAAACAAAAATTAATAAATAAATTATGCACGTTACTATGCTTGGCCACAAAACAATAATATGTAAAATAAAATCTGTATACGTCATTCAACTATATTGCTATAAACATGTTTATAACTCAGATCACATAACAAACTAGATAGCCTTAAATAGGTTATGTGTTATTATAAAATTAGTATGTGTCAAGTAAAGACAGATTGAAGTCTTGAAGCATTTATCAATTCGAAAAAAAATATAATGGACACCAAAGAAATAAAATAAATAAAATAAAGCCTAATAAAACATTCATAGCCAAAAATAATAGGAATCCAAACATAATCAAGAAAGCCTAAGAAAAACACCTAAAGAAAATTCCAAACCAAACACTTAAAGAAAATTCCTAACAAAACACTGAAAGAAAAATTATTCATAGCTTGACTCTACCAATTAATCATCTGTAAGAAAATCATCAGCTTCCAAATAAGTTTCATCATCAGTATGGTCTTTAGGACCATCGGGGATATCATTTTTATTATCATAAACAAAGTTTGACTCTACCCCGTTTCCCTTGTTCTTGATAGAATTTTGATAAAGTTCAACTAGATGCCTGGGTGTACGGCATTGCTTTGCCCAATGACCAAAAGTGCCACAACGATAACATGAATCCGCTATTATGTTCTTTTCTTTTTCATCTCCTCCATTCTTTTCCTTATCTTGCCACTTCTTGTGGCCATTGTTGTTCTTAAAGTTAACACTATGATTAACAGCATGATAATTACCTCTACCATTGCCACGTCCTTGACCACGACCTCGACCAGAACCATAACCTCGACCAGAACCATAACCTCGTCCACGTCCTCGTCCATGGTCATAACCACGACCATGACCTCCATTGTGATAAGTAGTCACATGCGCTTCCGATAGAGGAGCGGTACCAGTTGGACGATTATCATGATTTTTCATTAAAAGCTCATTATTTTCTTCGGCCACAAGTAAGCATGAAATTAGGTCACTATATTTAGTGAATCCTTTGGCTCGATATTGCTGTTGCAATAGTATATTCGAAGCATGGAATGTGGAAAAAGTCTTTTCCAACATCTCGGCATCACTAATTGAGTCACCACATAATAGCAATGTGGAGGTAATGCGATGCATGGCCGAGTTAAATTCACTCACTGTTTTGAAATCTTGGAGCCTTAAGTGAGTCCATTCATATCTTGCCCTTGGCAAGATGACCGTTTTCTGGTGGTCATATCGGTCCTTTAACTTATTCCAAAGGGCTAGTGGATCTTTTACTGTGAGGTACTCAGTTTTTAAGTCCACATGGAGGTGATGTCGTAAGAACATCAATGCCTGGGCTTTTTGCATATTAGTTGTTTCTTTTCCTTCGTGGATTGTATCCACAAGCCCATGTGCATCCAAGTATGTCTCGGCTTCCAACGCCCAAGACAAATAATTTTTTCCGCTTATGTCTAAAACCACAATAGAAAGATTTGCAAGTTTTTGCTCCATGATAACTATACGTTGACATTAAATACGTGTTATTTTTATCTACAACGTGAGTATCCTTCTATGTTATTTCTATCCACAATATGATGATAAGGTACATTCATAGATTATAGATCTCTATTCGTACATATGAAAGTAATAGCTCAAACATTAACTGAAAACCTATGTATGCGTGCGTATGTAAAAGTGTAGATCTCATAGTGATTTCTATGTATCATATCGTTGAATTAACATATGTAACAATAAGAAACCATCACAGTTTTATTTCCTAATTGTAGCCTTAAGACATTATGAAAAATTATGCATGGAAACATCTCAAGCAACTATTATATGTAGTACGTTTAGAAACAACGAAAAGCCACATACACAGACAACTCAAAGCATAACCATGAAACATGCACTGTCTTAGCTTCTCTAAGTATGTCATCATATTAGAAATAATAAAAATTAGAGGCATAAGAGCATGCATAAAGACAAAAATAAATAACATATGCAAACCAAGTTTTGAACTAATCAGATATTAAAATACTTACAAAGCCTTGAATGTAATTTTATCCACGATGTGAGTATCCACTGTCAAACACATGGTCACATCTATACATCTTGGTGCGACAGGATCGATTAGTGAGTTGACAATCAAACTTGTGATTGGTGAGAATAATGATGTTACAGCTGCTGGTACCATGGTTTTCAAATTTCACTGTGGAGCGTGGACAAGGAGAAAGACAAAAAACAAAACTAAAAACTTTAAAGTGTGCTGATAACGTGTTTTGAACAAGAATTGAAGGAATGAATATTCTTCTTATTGATCATTAACTATGAGATTTACAAAGAGTATATATAGACAAACATTAGGGCAAAAACCCTAATAGCTAACATGAGCCATGGGCCTTGGGCCTATTAGAGTTATATGGACATCCACTAATAATTATCCATAACATACAAAACATTCATAAAAAAAGAAGAAATAACAGAGCTAGGACCAAAACAAATGATCAGAGTCTTAAATAGGATGTTTAGAAGCAAAACGGATACTTCCATTTCTCGCCATCAAGGAGTAATGATGCATAAAGAAGAGATAATGTTTGCTAAAAGGTATGGAAAGAAGACTATCAATGACGTTAATAAACTTTTTACAATTAACAATGAAAAGAAATGACCAGCAATGCAAACTAAGACGCATATATTGAAAACCACAGTCGTATATGAACAATCTACGATGACAACCGTGCTTACATCTTCGTTTCCCCAAGTTCCATAACTTTCTCCTATGTTCCGGTGAGAGCATAGTATTTTTAATGAAAGACGTCCCCACATCAAATACAGATTCATTTGGTAGCGTCTGGCTAAGCTCACAAAGAACAGCACTCTAACAACAGTTTGTCCGTCACTTTTTGGCCTTTGAGAACCTTAGGCATCGATATTTCTCACCACTAACGGTAATTTCAAGGGCCCCATCTTGATTATCTTGATTGGATGCTGTTCCCATGAGCACACTCTTCTCCTTTTCAAGGTTTTCCCTTTCCATCTTCAGTCTTGCTTCTTGTCTAGCAATTTCCGCCTGAAAATAACCATTTATGACCAATTAATATGTCTTTATTAAGTAGGAATAGAGCTAGTCTTGCTCATAAGCCATCATATCTAACATAAAAAATCTGAAGCAATAAGCACAAGCCACAAAAAAACATAACTAATTTACACCTCTAGAGTTGAACTCTTCATAAGCACCTGTGCAAGTAAAAGCCAAAATGCTGCAGATCATTACAGCAACATTGGACAAAGGTTAGTGCTTGGTAATGTATCCCAGATATATTGCATATGTTGATTACTCATCTACGGTTCGGTCACCTTATATATCTACCTCTTATATGACACTTGCGATGGTATATCAAAAAAATTCAAACGTAAAGGTATAAGCATTTTGATCTTTAGATCAACCAATCGAAAATTTCAGTGCATTCTTGTGTATAGCACCACCGAATCTGACCATCTCCATCCACCCCGACCTTCTTCCCTTAAATAATGGAGGAATGGAGAACGTTTAATTTTCTCACATAGAAATCAGCATTCGTCTTCCTAACCATTATGGATAAGTGCTAGGGACTTGAATGTGTAAAGTTGCCCATAACCAGCAAATCTTAATTAGTCAATAAGGAGCCTGATATTATCTCATTTCGATTTACAAAAATAGGTGGCAATGAGTAATGCTAAATCCTCATAACTAATGTGCCACTAATCCTTGTAACAACAAGATTTAAATTGTCATCCTATAATAAATAAGGATATTTACAGTCACCACTCACCACCTATTAAGGTCAGGTCAGTGTAATCCTTGTATGCTTTCACCGATAATACATCTCAAGGAATCACATCTGCCTGGTGGGGTTTTGGGACCAGGCTCGATAGCATGTGGCCTAGCCACCCAAGCCTATTAGTCGGTTAGATAAAGAAGAAAACCCTTTGGAAGGTTAAAATGTAGTAGCAGTCAGTTTGTTATAAAATGAATCCAAGAAGGTCCTGCTTATTAAGAATATGGGTCATTATCCACAAAGAGTAGTGGCAACTAAAAAGAAACAGCATGGCTTATGGTACATAGTTAATCAACATCCACCACTATGCAGGATGAAGGTTTAATCTACCTAACGAACTAGAAGGTGGGTTCTTCCAAGTGCAGAGCCAAGCAAATTTTTATCCACTAATCACAGGAGCCTGCCAGTATCCCGTTTGAACTTAAATCATATATATATGGTAAATAAGTTAGAGAAGTGGGTTGGAAATGGATGAAGGTCCTGGTATGTAACAATTATGGTAGAGGCGTTGACAGAAAAGAAGCAAGCAATGGTTGAGGTAATAGAAAGAATAATCCGAGAGAAGAGATTATAGCAAATTGTTCCCCCTCTTCTTATCCAAAGATAACGTAATTTCCATTTTGAATATAACAAACTCCCAAATACAAAAAACAAAATAAAAGGAAAAGAGAAATTTGGTGTTATCCCAATCCTAGCCCTAGAAATGGAAAAAAGGAAAAAACCAACCTCGCGGCGAGAGAGTTGGGCTTTCCAGGCGGCTTCGCGTTCGGCAACTTCGCGTTCGCGTTCTTCGATGTAAGATTGCATCTCTCTTTCTTTCATAATTCTGTCTTGAATATCTGCTTCCAATGCTTCTTTTAACTCCTCTACAAACTTATCCACCACCATCTTTATCCTCATTGACATCCCTGATTGATTGATTTTTATTCAACCAATTGTTTTTTATTCAGGAAGGAACAAGATGATTAATTCAAAAACTACCAGTAGTTGTAATGGTTGCTGGTTGCTGGTTGCCATACGCAGCAAGTAAACCCCCTTCCCTTTCTTTTACACTTTACTCCCTCTCCCTCTCACTTCTTTTCAACTACACCCCATTTTATTATTACCTTAACATTCAATTTTTAACTAGACATCCTGGCTATAATTTTTGTAGTCAATCGGCTACATTTTTCCACATAAATTACATAAGAAACTAAAAAGATTCAAGGACTCACAAAAGAACTCAAAGACCTACAAATTTTCCCTAAATCTAATTGCGTCTTCATATTATGTGTGTTTTTCTATTAAAATTATGCAAAGCAATGATTATATATTCTCAAACTCATGAATAACCCCATTAATAATTTCACTCATCCTTCCAAATTTTACTTTTGTTGGCATCATCTTTTTCTTAGACATATCTTTAGTCATGCAATTTACACACGAGAAAAATTTTATCTCTCAAGAACTTAATTAAATTGCAAAGATATTACATTAATTTTCTTATTATAAAAAAAATACTAATTTTAAAACCATGAATTAGAAAGTTGAAGAAAAACTCATACATGTGATGTTTAATTTTGCGTTGAATGTGAAAAGTAAACATTTAAAACTTTTGATTTGAGAGTATTTTGATAAAATTAATTTACTTATTTTGTAAGTTTATAAACAAAATTGTATTTATTTATTTATTTTTTAATTTTTTAATTTTAATTTTTATTTTCATAAGAATGTTGTAGAGATTAGCTTATCAAATATCCCAAATTTTTATTTACATATGAAAAGATCACACAATTTGTAATTATTATATTAGATTTAAGATCATTTGAGGACTAAACTTTGTTTACATACAAAAGGATCAATCCCCACATTTCATTCATTTTGATCTAAATGGTGAGATTAAACTTAACATTTACACTACAAGGGTATTTTTGGACTATATAAATATTATCCTCCTCCTTCATCCCGTTCATCAACTAACCATAATTTTTTCTCCTCAATTAATCAATCGATCACCTTCTTCATCCCGTACATCACCTAACCCTAATTTTTTATTGTTTAATTTATGTAAGCTGAATTCTAAGCTATCTGATTCAATAAACTGAATTATAAGCTAACTGATTCAATTTTTCATCTGATATTCAAGTTTTATGGATTCGCTTCAAAGTTCTGTTTCTACTACTTCTGAAGAGATCGTTGTTAATGATTCTTCTACTACTTCTGAAGAGATTGTTGTTAGTGATGATGTTTCAGCTAAGTATGTTGAGGAGATTGTTGCTTATGAACACGGTGATGAATCCGAAGCTATTAAGAGTAAGCTTTTTGATTATTTTAATTTTTACTATAATTCGTGTTTTAGTGTGAATAAGCTATGTTATTAAGCTGTTATAAGCTCTGAATAAGCTATTAGTTAGGTTTTGATTCAATCAAGCAGTTTTTAAGCTCTGAATAAGTAGTTTTAAGCTTTGAATAAGCTATCTTAGTAGCTGATAATAATAAGCAGTTTGGATATATCACATATGATATATCACAGAATGATGTATCACATGTGATATATCACATACTGATATATCACATGTGATATTAAGAACATGTGTGTGTGATTTCATTTTTAGTTAATCACTGTTTTTAGTTTTGTGTTTATTTTTTCAGATATGAATGCTTTGAAAACTCCTGAATCGTTTGCTACTCACTCTAATTTTGATACTCTTGGTGGAACTGTTTATTATATTCCTAAAGTTCCTGTGGACGTTTTACTAGTTAAGGGCAAAGTTTATAAGTCGATTGATGAGTGCATTATCGCCTATATGAAATATGCTGCTAAAGCAGGGTTTGTGGTTAGGAAATCATGCCAGAAAAGATTGAGGAATGGTATTGTGAAACAAAAGTATTTAGTGTGTAATAGGGAAGGTTGTCCTAAGGGAATACACGTGGACACGTTAGACTTAGAGAATAATGACAAGCAGATTAGAAGTTCGAACCTGCATATCACAGGCTGCAAAGCACGTGTTATTTTTTATTTGATTCCTGGTACTACTAAGTACAAGTTGAATGTTTTTGATAGTATTCATAATCACGAGCTTGAACGTGAAGAGTATAAGCATTTGTCAAAGACTGAGAGGCAGTTAACCTATGCTGAGCAATTGTTTATTGTTAAAGCCGCTAGCGTAAATATAGGTGCAACGAGGGCTCATCACATCTTATCCGGTTTGAAGGGTTCGTATTTGCTTGTTCATGGTACAACTGTTGATTTCAAGAACTTTTTTAGGAGTGTGAACTGCTATATAGGCGATAGTGATGTACAAATGCTTATATCTAAGATGGAGAATAGGAAGAAGCATGTGCCAGATTTTTCATTTGATTATTTGGTTAAAAATGCTGAGCTTTCTGCAATTTTTTGGGCTGATGAAGTTTCTAAGTACAATTACAGAGAGTTTTGTGATGTTGTTTCGTTTGATGCTACTTTCAGAACAAACAAGTAAGTATTTCTATGTTAAATATGAGATTTGATGATATGATTTGCGTTTTATTGTTTAATATGTTATTTTAACTATTTTTGATTTTTTTCAGGTACAAAATGGTGTTTGTTCCCTTTACAGCCATAGATAATCATCGGAGGTGTGTTACAGTCGCTGCAGGCTTGCTGAAAAACGAAACTACAACTTCGTATATATGGTTGCTGAAAGCATTCATAAAGGCGTTTGGTAAGGCTCCAAATATTGTTGTTACTAATCAGGATGGGGCTATGAGAAAGGCTATTGAAGCTGAATTTGCTGGTTCGAAACACAGACTATGCATGTGGCATATTACACAAAATCTTCCTGGAAAGGTATTTTTCTGCCTTGTTGTATTTTCTTTTGTTATATCATATGTGATACTTTATTCTTTTTGTAGTTCTTATTGATTTATCACATATGATAATGCATATCTTTTTTTAAATCATTTGTTAAATCACATGTGATATATTGTTTTCAGATATGTTCAAAAATCTATGATCACACTGACTTTAAAAAGAAGTTCAATCAAATTGTATGGAATATGTATATCGGTCCAGAGGAGTTTGAGGATAGATGGGAAAAGTTATTGGAGGAGTTTAGTTTGCAGAATCATAAGTGGTTAAAAAAGATGTTTCGTATACGTTCATGTTGGATTCATGCTTATTTTATTGATTCCCCTTTGTGTTGTTTGATGAGGACGGCATCTAGGTCTGAGAGTGAGAACTCCTTTTTCTCTCATTTTACAAATTCAGGTTCTACTCTTATGAATTTTATGAATTGTTTTGAGACAGCAATGGAAAAGCAGAGGCATATACAAAAGAGGTTAAATCATAAGACTATTGATTCTGTTCCGAAGTTTAGAACCTATCTTAAGATTGAACGTCATGCATCGAAGGTTTATACTCGTCCTCTGTTCGAGTTGGTTCAGGCAGAGATATTTGCAGGCACATGGTTTTTCCAAATAGATACCAAAAGTTTGGTTAAAGGATCTGAGGTGTCTATTATTAAAGAGACAAAATTTGTTGATGAATTTATGGAGAAGAAGAAAGTTAAGGATAAAGGTAAGGATAAGGATAAAGATGAAGAAGAGGAGCCAATTAACATGTTTTATAGAGTAGATGGACTGTTTAAGGTATGTTAGTTTCTTAAAAACGTTGTTTTGTTTTTTTCTTTGTATTATCACATGTGATTTTTACCTATCTTATTACTTTTTGTTCATGAAGGTGTTGCGTAACCAACAAGATGGATCAGTTG